>CAKNYM010053322.1:0-11423 GCA_932195095.1 Andricus curvator | reverse complement strand
TATATATATATATATATATATATATATAAAATGATAAATGTTTATATTTATACATGATATATGTTTGAAATATTAAAAAAAAAAAAAAAAAATGTCTTCCTGGTACTTATCAAAGATAAGGTTGCTAATAGGATGTACATAATTTACTATTTATATATTACCCAGATACTTATCAAAAATAAGTTGTTATACCCTCGTTGCCTATAAGGTATTCTGAGGAAGATGCCATATACACAAGATGTGAGCATAATTTTTTCTTATGTGCCAATGAGTACTTTGTAATAATCTTATGCTGGATATTCTATCTAAAAAATTTTTTACTCATGTCTTTTATTTTCAGATCACGTTGGATATCTTATTTTTGTATTCATTTCTGAATTATCGATAATGATTTTTGGAGCGTTTTCTTATATTTTGTGTTTCTCTGAATTCTGTAAGAAAAATTTTTGGTAACATGTGCATTTTATGATTTTCTGTGTTAATCTCGAGAGGACCGCTTGAAAACTATGTCACTTGTCCGAAAAGCTATAAAAATAAAAAAGGTCTTTTCTTCTTCTCTCTCTCTCTTTCTCTTAAAAGTGGGAGGAAACGATTTCTAAAATCTTTTCATGCTTTGAGAGTTTTCGAGTTGAAAAATAAATTTAGTTTGCCTCGGATCTTTGAATACTTCACCACGTAATTTTTGTTAGCGATATTTTCATTTAAAATAGTTCTTCCTTTTCAATATAAATTTAAAACAAAAAGTGCCGCAATTTTTCGTGACTGTTTGCTTTCATCCCTTTTTTTTCAATTCAGTGTCGGGGTTAATAATATTCAGGTCATAATAACCATTTTTCTTCTTTTTAATTAAAAATATTTCTTTGAATTTTAAATTCTTGTCTAATCTTATTATGAATAATAATGTTTGTATACCTTCGTCAATTTTTCACTAATGAATGCAAAATTCGATTAAGTAATCCTTTTTAAAGAAAAGTGATCAGTGTTGTGTTTGTATATGTGTATGTGAGTGTACACACACACACACACACATATATATATATATATAAATATATATAATTATATTATTTTTATCTGCAGGTATTATGTTTCTGATTTTTCCAATTGGCATAATAATATATTTTTGTCAAACCTGGTAGTTTCGTATAAATAATCCCTGGTGAGGGAGTTTAAATTGACTCCGAAACATTTTGGTTCCCTGGTAGTATAAAAAAGACGGATAAAAGAAAAAGTGAGAGGTTGGTATTTTGGTTGACTTTTTCTCCTTTTCTGCCTCTTTTTTCAATTGGTTATTTTTGTCTCTAATGAGCCGAAAAGTGAGGTGGCCTTGAAGTCTATTTTTTAATTTTGAAACTTTTTCATGCACATTTTGCATTATATTATTCATGATAAAATGGATTTCTGTTCGATCTTAATTTTAAAATTTAGGAGAGTGTTTCTGACTCCCAAAAGAAAGTTTTCATTGCTATTAGAACTTCGCGCAAACAACTTTATTTTTTTCGATACGCCCTATTGTGCATATAATTAATGATTATTTACTGTAGGATGGTCTTCCCTACTCTCTAAGTTTGAATTAGTAAAATATAAATGATTGCTGGTTGAATTCTACTAATTGCAGTAGCCAGAATTTAATTCATGACAGTTAGTAAAAATGTGCTGATTTAATTATTAATTATTAATACACGCGTGCGCACTATTTAAACTCGTAATCACAAACTTAAATATTTTTTATGTGAATGATCCTAGACAAATGAATTTGACCAAAAAAATATTTTATTCCATTTATTTATATTTTTTATGACGAGTGCAACTTCAGAATTATATGAATATTGAAATAATATGAGAAATCAGTAGACACGAAATAGGGTCTATTTATTTATCGCAGGCTTCATAGTCTTGCCCCTATTCCCCTCTTCTTATCTTTTTTACGCTTCTACGCATTATTGCGAACTCATTAATGGAACCCAAGATGAAAGTATTTTTGCGTTCAAATTGTAACTATTTTGGTAGAAAATTCAGCTATCACCATTGAAAATGAGCTTATTTATTAGAAATTCGGATGCATTAGAATTCTGGTGCACTAAAACATACAAGAATCGTAGTTTTCTCCGCTTAAACGTTTTTTCTCACTCTGACCTTGGGACGACCTTGATCATAACCTGAGGAGATCAAACAGACCGTGGATTCAGAATAATCGACCCCAAAAACGTATAGGTATGGTGGTCTAGTCTGATGCACAAAACACTTTTTTTGTGGTTCGGTGTTATTATTTGTTTCGGTCGATGCAACATCACCTCGCTGATTCCCATTTCTCTTCATTCGAAGACGTCAGAAAAAGAATTGACGAATTTATTGACTCAAAACTTCACTAGATTGAGTTGCAATTAATTTATGAACAAATTAATATTTTGTGAACGAAAAAAAGGCACCGAATTAATTTGTACACCTATTACTTTGTTAAAAACTAAGTTTTTTTCGAGTTAAGAATTCATTTTTTTTTTTGCTTGAAATTTTAGGAATTAAGAGCGTTTTGAATTAAATTTAATGTAGTTACCCATGATAATTTTATTTAAAATAATTTATTCTTCTATTTTCGTAAAAAATCACGAAATGGTAGACATTTTCGGCCGTGACACGAAAAATACAACGCTCCTCACGACTTTGAGTTAAAGTGGGATTATTACAATGTATTTGACTATTTATATCAACGGCCATGCCACGCTGAAAAACCCAGTTCTCGTCAGATCACTGAAGTTAAGCAGCGTTGGGCGCGGTTAGTACTTGGATGGGTGACCATTCGAGAAAACTGAGTGCTGTTGGTACATCGTGGGTGTGGTGAGCCCACACTTGTAGTTATTTACTACAAGAAACTATCCACCTAGAAACACTACACGAATCGGGTAGTGTCACGCCTACCCTGAAAGGGAAATGGCTTAATGGTATACATACATACATACATATCAATGGAATGAAGAATATGACAATTTTATCAGTTGAAATCCTTAGTAATGATTTAAATTTAATATTTTTATTTTTTAGAAAATTGTAGCTATATATTATATATGTACTCGTTGAGATTTTAAAATTAAATAGTTTGAATATGATAGAAGTGATCTAAATATGATTTTTTTATTCTTATGATACATAAACAAGTCAAAATGCCGAGAAAAGATAGTTGAATCTGACTACATTAGGGACCGTGCTGAAATTACTTGACAGCTTGAGTGGCTGTGTGTGTGTGTGGGGGGGGGGGGGGTCGAGATATTTTGTTACGATTTGTTACGGAAGGGCGGTGGGTCCTTTTTTATGTACGTAATTTTTGGAAATTCGCGAATTAAACAAATAACTCGCAGTAATTGTACAGAAATTTAATATGAATTTAACTTAACACGCCAAAGAAACCTGGTGAGTAAAAAACGAACCTAGCCTACAATAATTTAAGAAAAGTCTGGGAATTTTATTGGTCAGGAAAAAGTTAGGAATTCAGAAAAAAAATTTTGCAACAGTCAGGGAATTTCTATTACTTTAAATAACTGTCAGGCAGAATAAATTCGAAAATGTTCAATTTGAATTTGAATTGTTTTATTCCGTTTATAAAATATTTTATGCCAAAAATGTTACAAGTGTAACATCCTGGTCATTAAATATTAATTGTCAGGAAAAATGAAAAATTAGTCAGGGATAAATTAGGGAATTTTTAAAATGAAGTTTTGCGGTAACCCTGATATAATATTCTTGTTAGTAATTTATTTTCTTTTTTTTTGCAGTTGCTTCCTCTTCAAGATGATCTTTTTAGTCATGAAATTTTATTATTTGTTTGAAAATTCGAACAGTTTCTTAAAAAGTCATCCTTTTTCGTTAAAAATTCAACAATTTTCGTAGAAAATTTACTTTTTGGTTAAGATAGTGGATGCTCTGTCGGACTAAGTCCGACAGAGCATCATAATATGGTATGATGATGTTATAAGTTATTTTAATACGATGTTTGAAATCTTTTGCAATGATGTTGTAGGTATACAATTAGGAGCCTCTGGTGTAGTTTTGAGTACGTGTCTTACCGCTGTTATCCTTACACAGCGGTCGCGAGCGTTGGAGGTGACAACAGTCGCCTCTGGATGCTTTCTAAGAGCTACCATCTGCCAGTCCATAAGTTTTTAGTCGCTTGCTTCCTGATGGACTAGAAAGTTTCTCACAATGTGACAGGTGTCCAAGTGGCTAAGTGGACGATCAATGTCGATGATGTAGACACTTCGCCCTTTTTTCTCTCGCATCACGATGTCGCGTCGACTAGCACGGATATAATGATCCGTCTGGATATTAACATCCCAATATAAGATGTAATCTTCGTTTTATAAAACGGGCACTAGTATTATCTATAGAAAGGGTATCTGCACATAATCGGCACCGATCCACCACGTGTTGATGTAACACGTGTTTGCGATAAGTTCTCGTGCTGATAACCCTGTCCTGAATGGCAATGACGAATCCTTCCGTTTCTGGAAACAGGATGCCCTTTTTTGGCCAAATATTGGATGCATCACTATCCACTTTATGTTTATCTAACGTTTTGGGGCGCTCGCCGTGGATGGCTTTCTTTTTCCATTGCGTTTCTTATTCCTTTATGGTTTCTGCTCTGATATTCAAGGCATCCTTTGAGGACAAATTCAAAGGCGTGTATTCGAGATCCGCTTCATAGATGGTGTTGTGAAGCGCAACATCTCGCTTGCTGTTAAAATAGTCTCGCAACTGTATAACCTGAGACTTGCACAGTTTCTTGAGATCTACAACCCTCTTACCCCCTCTATGTCATGGTGGAACTACCCTTTCAATCGCTATCAGTTTTCGAACATTTGGTGAGCCAAAGGAGTACGTGGGTACAGGGACGGCATAGGTATTAATTGCCCTGATCTTGTTTGCCAAATTAAGAGAACTCTTCAGAATCAATCTGAGTCTTGCAGTGAAGGCAGTTTTTAGGCTTTTCTTAACTATCGCATGCTGAATGCCCTAAGATTCTCGAACTCGTTATCTAGCTCTGCGGTCTCTAATTCCCCTCTGATTAAATGCACTGTTCTGGATTTGTCTATTCGAAACTCCATGTGAATATCATTGGAAATCTGCTTTGTGACATCGATCACTTTCTGCAGTTTCTGATCTGAACTAATGTATAGCTTCAGGTCATCCTCATTACCATCCCATTAATATTAAAATTATTATTATATTATTATGCATTACTTTGCATTATTATATTATTATTATACATAACATTATTTCTAGCCGTCTCCCACGATACCTTGGAAAAGGGGTTGTGGTTTGGCGAACATTATTTCTGTGACCAGTCACAGGGGTGCCTTCCCACCCCCACGAGACCTTGAAAACTGGTAGTGATTTGACCAACATTGTTTCTGTGATCAGTCATAGAAATATGATTCTTCGCCGGTACCGGCAGAGAACTTTTTTTCCAGTAACAGCAGTCTATCCACTCCGTTTGATTACAATTAATATTTTGGGGTGGAAAAGTCAACTTAAATATTTTTCGACTGAACATTCAACTAATTTTTTTTTAATTTGTCTCTTTCATTAAGAAATGCATCTATTTTAGTATAAACTGCATCTTTTTTGACTGAACATTCAACTACTTTTTTTGAAAATTTGTCTTTTTAATTAAGAAATGCATCTTTTTTAGTAGAAACTGCATCTTTGTTGGATAAAAATGCAACTATTTGGTTGAAAATTCAACAATTTGGTTAAAATCATACTTTTTGGTTTAAAATTCAACTGTTTTGTTGAAAATGCGTCTTTTTGCGTACTTCTCATTTAAAATTCATATTTTCATGTCGAAAAGTCAAACTGAAGTCTTTTTTGGGTGAAAATTGAACTATTTTTTGGAAATCTGTCTTTTCAATTTAAAACTAATTCATCTATTTTAGTAGAAATTTCATCCTTCGTTGATGAAAATACAACTGTTTGGTTGAAAATTCAACTGTTTCTTAAGATTCAACTATTTCGTAGAAAATTTACTTTTTTGTTTAAAATTCATATTTTGGTGTTGAAAAGTCAAACTAAAATCCTTTCTGAATGAAAATTCAAATATTTTTTTGAGAATGTATCATCTTGATCTGGAAATTCATCTGTTTTAGTAGAAATTTCATCTTTCTTGGATAAAAATGCAACTGTTGGGTTGAAAATAAATTTTCTTTGCTTGTGGATTCAGCTATTTTGCTTGAAAATTTTGGTTGTACCACTTTGTTTATAAATCATTTTTTTTTTTTTTTTGAATATGTAAGATATATTTTTTTGCTGAAAATTTATATTTTCTGGTTGAAAATGCAACGTTTGTACAGAAAATTCCTCTTTTGGCTTGAAGGTTCAACAATCTAGTTGAACTTTTTTTCTTTCAGGACTGAAAAATCTTTATCTTTATCTTTTTGGTTTAAAAATTAATTTTCTTGGATGAAATTTCACTTGTTCAAAATGAATAAATGAACATATTTGAACATTTTTCGTTTTTCTCTGAAGACTGAAATATTCTTTTATTCCGTCCATAGAAGATCCTATGTTAAAAGTATTATTATAGATTAGCAGTTCGAACTCGAAAGTTCATTGTCTCATCTACCCGAGACCGCCACACATCTCTGTCTTGTGCATTCTCCATCCAGTTTAAGTAATCATGTCCTAGTTCTTTTAGATCATCCCTTACATTTTTCTCCCATCTGTTTCTCGGTCTGCCTAGGGATCTCTTACCAGTCGGTCTCCCTCTTAAAACTTGCGCCACTGTTCAAGATTAAAATGCTGATATTCGAATGTTAATAGTCAGGGAAAATGAAAAATTGGTCAAGGAAAAATCAGGGAATTTAAAAAATGAAGTTTTCACCCTGCAAAGCTTGTATTATCGTAAATACAAAAAATTTCTATTAGTTTCAAGTCCCACATCTCATTATTTCTGGAAACCATCAATTACGTACTGTAAGAGGGGGGTGGGTAGAAATATTTTGTTGTGGCTCGTTACAGAGAGAATATGTAAGATAATGAAAATTGTGTACTAGTTAGGTGCCGAACTTGTGGTACAAAAAAAATATCACATAAACCTTCAACCTCCTCAATGAATAAGAATTTACAGCAAAAACATTCATTTAAAAAAATGTAAAAAATCATCGAAAAGGTTAGTCGCATGCGAAATCATATCATTATTATTCGAATAATTTTTTAACATTTCAATAGAATAGTAAAAAAATTGTATGATAAATACTTCTTATGCATTCAAAAGTAATACAAAAAAGTCCGATTATTTAATGATGAACAATTATTTTATTTTTATTGGAGTTAGGTCAATTTTATTTCTAAGTTCAGAATATCTAATAATTTCTGCTTATAAACCTTTATTCAATAATGAATAAAACATTCTGCGGATTATTTTAATATTTTTATTTGATTTTCCTGAGGTCAGAAAATCTAGAAAAGAAACTTTATATTTAATTTAATTCACCTTTGATCTGAACATTGTTTTTTCAGGAAATCCACATGAAAATAAATTCATTTATTTTGTTTTTTGAAAAAAATGATATTTAGAGCTGGCGCAAGCCCCATAAAGTTTAACACATATTTCCCATAAATAAAAAATACGTTTTTGTTAATTTTGTTCAGAATAGTGAATATGAGCTGAATCGAGTTGAAACTAATATTTTTCTTCACAATTGGCCATAGAATACGAGTGAAATATTACCTCTCAAATATTACCCCATAATTATGTTTTATAGGGTCCCAAAAGAAACCCTATAAGTGAAAAAATGGGTTTTTCGAGTTTTTGGTGCTAATTATGATTTTTCTGCAGTTTTTGAAATAAAAATTGTTTCTAATACACGAAATACTTCCTTACAGTGATAATTAGATGTTAACATGAATTGTTTAAACAATCTATTATTGTTTTTATCAATTTCTCTTAGAATAGAGGTAGAAAGTCGCGTTTTGTTAAAAAATGTTCCACTTTTTGTCCAATTTTCAGTTAGAGTGCGGTGATACTTAATCACTGTTAGCAATAATAATTCTTTAAACAATTTATTGTTATTTTTAATAATATTCTCTCAGAATAATGCTAGAAAATAGCAGTCTTTTCAAAAATTTTCCACTCTTTGTCCAATTTTCAATTAGAGTGAGTTAAATAATTGATTAAAATTAACCAAATTAATTTTTTTAGCAATTTATTATTATTGTTAATAATATATAATTCGAAGAATTATTTACGAATCATCATTGTTGATAACTATCTTCTGCTTTATATATGCTAGATGTTTTCGGTTTCTTCTGAAACTTTTAATTTTCTACCCACTTTATACTTAGTAAAGTAATAAATAATGCAAGTTACCAAACATAGTTGTTTAAACAATTTATTCTTGTTCATAACTATCTTCTCTTTCTTTTTAAATCTTCAGTTTTGCTTTGACTTTTTAGTTATGAACAAATAATAAGTGAATCTCAACAAGAATCATTTTTTAAATAGTATTGTATTTTTGTATGTGAATTATTTTTGATCTGTTCCCAATGAATGGAACAATCAGAAGTAAGTAGGAGGAATAGGTCTTTAAAGTTTAAATGACTTCTAAAAGTTTAGTTTTGAATTACAACAAGAAGTTTATTGCAAAGCGAAAAAGAAAGATGTATAATTGCACATATTTTAATATTAGCCCCCCCTCCCTCCTTTTCTGGAGAAAACACGTCTCGCCGATGATAATATACACATATAAAAATAAACTACCTCAAACAAATGATTAATTGATTATAACATCTCACGGGACAAGGTAGATTTACTGCAGTCCGGAAATTGCTTCCGGTACTCTGTTACCACTAGTAGTAAATATTGTTTCTGACTTTCGTCTCTAGTAAGAAGGGAATTAAAGTCAGATATCAGTTTTACAAATATCTGTTTCATTTCATAAAATTATATTCACAAAAAGAAAGAGATGGTTTAAAATATGATTCTCTGTAATGTTTATTTATTATTTGTTCATAACTAAAAAGGCAAAGCAAAGTTAAACATTTCAGAAAAAACCCCAACTTTGTAGCACTTATCTAAGAGAAGATAGTTATAAACAATAATCAATTATTTAAATAAGCATGCTTGTTCAATCGTATTAAATATTACTTAACTAAGTGAAAAGTGGACAAAATGTTCAAGAATTCAGAAAAAAACGCAACTATTTAGCACTTAGCTAAGAGAAAATAGTTATAAACAATAATAAATTGTTTAAACAACTATTTTTGTTAACTTCCATTATGAAAAACTTTATTAAGTAAAAAGTAGGTAGAAAGTAAAAAATTTAAGAAGAAGCCGCAACTATATATCATTAATAAAGAAGAAGATAGTCATAAACAATTAAAAATTGGACAAACAGTGGGAGATTTGTGAAAAAATTCAATTTTCTAGCATTATTCTAAGAGAATATTATTAGCAATAATAATAAATTCTTTTAACAATTATTTTTGTTAACATTACTTTAGTATTACATCACTCTAAGGGGGCTTCTATAAAGCACGAGGTCCAATTTTTGCCCAGTTTTGACCCCCCCCCCCCCGTGGGGCCCAGGGGGGCATTCTCGTAGCCCCCCCCCCCCTACAAGAGTGCTACGTGGTTTATGGAAGGCCCCTGACTGACAATTCATATATTTTGTTGAAAATTCGTTTTTTTTTTGGTTGGGGGGGGGGGGGGGGGTAAAGAATTAATCTTTCTGGTTTAAAAATCAACCTTTGGGTTGAAATTTATTTATTTTGTGTTGTAATATTTTTGGACTTATTATTGTTTTCGGTAAACATTTTTCTGTTTTCTAGTCATGCGTTTTATTTTTGTTAACAGATAAGTGTAAAAGCACGTGGCTCGGCCTCGGATCCCCCTTCTCCCGCCATGTAGACAACGTGGCCATTCTTCGACCCCCCCCCCCCCCAAAGAAACCAGGTGGTTTACGGAAGGCCTCTAATTAAAAAATGGACCAAAAGTGGAAAATTTTTTGAATAAACTGCGACTTTCTAACTCTATTCTAAACGAAAATTGCACCCTAATCTGACAGTCTGTTATACGTGGCCAATTACGTGTTTCATATTCGGCGGCTTTATAATTTGAAAAATGTAGATCAATATTATATTGAAATTTTGGAAAGTTGTTCAAAATATATAAGGGCAGGTCTGTCTAGTCCGTTTGAGTTTTGAATGGAACTCAGAACAGGGCTTGAGAACCCTGCTAAAATAGAATTAATAAAACTGCATTACTCAAATTGAATAAAGACTCAAAAGAGCTAGACGGAAGTGCCCTCACATATTTTGAACGATTTCGCAAAATTTTAGTAACATATATTTATTTTTCTAATTATAATGCCGCTGAATATAATAAAATGTAATAATTGGTCACGTGGCAGACTGCCACATGCCCAAGACACGGCCTTAACTTATAGGGCTAACATTAAGAAAACTATAAAAAAAAGTGGTTCAAAACTCAAAACCAGCATACGGGATCGTAAATTTCTGACAAAAAAGAAAAAAATTTATTTAATAATACATAAAAGGGAGAGGAGTTCATTTACATAAAAAAATCCTTACTTTTGGATGCTTGCCGCCCGCTCTTCAAACAAATTTTGGTTTTAACTTATTACGTTGTGCCGTAACACCTTTAAAATTAATATCGGAAAATAAATGGTCTGTTTCATTTTAAAGAAATTGCAATGTTATTGACAAATTCCTTCGCCGGCTCACTTGAAGATGCAGTTAAATGCCGCGCGAAGTGTGAAGTGAGTATACATCACATTTTGTTTTCTCTTTTCCTAATTGAAAAGTTTGTTATTACAAGAATGATTTCAATTAATTACAAAATTATATGCTTTTATACAGGAGTAGATCAAAAAGTTACGGTTACATTCTGTACTCAATAGGGTTGCACACGCACTCTCCCTAAACCATTTTATGATTGTTTTGAGAGAGACTGTAACGGGGGTAAGTCGTATAGAAAAATATTTTGATTTATTTAGAATAATTAAATAAATGTGATAATAACCATTTTTAAACAAGAAATTATCTATATACATAAGGAGGGGATACGATGAAATATTTGGTAAACAGATAATAATTTTTTATGTGCTTACGGCATATATAAAGATGGAGATGACTTATTTAAGAATTAGGAAATTAGTACCATAAGATAGTTATAAGAACTTCACTTCAGTTTCCTCTATAATTTTCTAAGATAATAATAAATATTATTAATTATTCCAGATAAAGTCTACCCAAAGAAACATCATGATGCGTGCAAGCAGCAAGAAAGTAATCCTAGATGTGGATAGAAAATCTTCGTCTTTGGTTGACTGTAAATGAACCAGGCATGTCTCTTACATATATGATATTATTATTATTATTATAGATTAGCAGTTCGAACTCGAAAGTTCATTGCC
>CAKNYM010053320.1:57001-79070 GCA_932195095.1 Andricus curvator | reverse complement strand
GATGAACAGAAACGAGCGTGAAGCGCGAGGTTCACATGATGATCAAACGAAATATCGAGCGCGAAGCGCGAGTGTCGTGATGAGAATGTGTTCCTTAAGGTCGATAGAACCTTAAGTAAATTAGTTCATCTTTTTATGTAAAACTGACATAATTAAACCAAAAGCAGGTCATAACGATGAAGCTTTAACAGAGTATTAGCCCGCGAAGCGTGCACTAGCGAGGACACGAAGTGTGAAAACCTAGACGACAAATGTGTCCGAGCGCGCAGCGCGAGGTGAATACATTATCGAGCGCGAAGCGCGAGATAAACATATAATCGAGCGCGAAGCGCGAGATCCAACAGGTGCGCGCCCTAGGCGCGCTGAAACTTGCGAGCGAAGCGAGCCGCGCGCGAAGCGCGCTATGAGAATGTGCCCGCGAAGCTGGCGGATTTTTTAAATTATGTCACGGCCTGTGACCGCTATATATAATATTTACTTATTTAGAATGATAATCATTTATCAATATCAAATTATAATAAATATTCAGAACCTACAATTTATCATTACCATACGAGTATTCTTTGAATATATTCCCTGAACAACACTTATAGATAATTGAACTATCACGGCCTGTGACCGTTATATATACATAACATTTACTTATTTATAATAATATTCATTTATCAATATCAATTATAATAAATATTCAGAACCTATAATTTATCATTACCATAAGAGTAGTCTTTGAATATCTCAAAGATATTTTACCTAGATGCGGCAAGGGTCTAGTTAGGCCACATGTCACGAGGGCGGCGCTACCTTCACTTTTGTGGCTTCGGCTTTATTCGGTACTTTTCGGCTAAATTCGGCATTGCCGCTTCGTTTAAAGGCATTGTTTCGACCACATACCGCAAGGCGGCGCAATAAACGTCGAGCGGGAATTTAAAAATTTTGCAGTATTATGAATTATTTATGTATATTAAAGGACTGAAACGGACTTTTTCCTATTTTGAAATGTAAATAGTACAGATAATTTACTCTTATGACTGAAAAAGAAAAAAATATCCTATAATATAGGACGTAATAAAAAATTAAGGAGTCATTGAATATAATAATGAATTCAGCATTTTATTCATTACGAACCTATAAATGATAGGACAATTTTACCATTGGACAATAAATTGCACATTTTTTCAATTTTCTCATTAGATATTAGTATTAGAATAAAAAGTATGATGAATAATAAAAAAAATTTCAAAATTAGATGCCGAGTACACAAATTAACGTAAAAAATTCTCGAAAATACAAAGTGAGGAATAATAAAATGTTAGGGCTTTAATATAACGATACAAGATTTTTAATTGTCGAAAAATAAAAATCCCCAATTTAAAAATATCCGGAATTATAATTTAACGAATTATATAATTTTTGAATTATACAGTTAACGAAATATTAAATTCCCATACAATTTGCAAATTTTCGAAATTCAAGATTTGACGAAAATAAACAATTAGTTATTAAAGAAATATTAAATAATAATAATTTATTTTTGTCAATATTAAATTTCGGGAATTAAAAAAATTTGTAGAATTTAATAATTAGACAATTATATAGTTCCGTAAATTTTAATTTTGGATATTATTGAGATTTTTAGTTTTGCGGTAAATTTAAAATCCTGTCATTTTAAAAGTCAGAAATTTTATAATTCATGAAATTATATTTCCGGAACCCGTTAATTTGTGTATTTATTATCTCTTCACTTTTTATTAGTCCCTCCATAAATAATTAATTTAATAAATTAGGATTTATCGTTAGTTTTCGCACAAATCCTTATAAAGGTTTCCAAAGATTATTGAAAAGAAAAAATTATAACGTCAGTGGAGATGTTTGAGAAAAAATTATTTTTTGAAGAGGGAACCTATTGAAATTTTATTTTTAATTTCTAAACTTTCTTCTTTTTTCTGGTAATCGATCTTTTTTGCGCGAATTTACCTACTTACATAATGATTTATAATAAATTGTATAATTTGTTATTACAATTGTCATTAAATTATTTAGCGATTTCATACTAAATTTTTGTATTCAAAACTAAAATGTTGCATCAGTAAAACTTTAATTTTGACTTTTGATTCTCTTCACTTTAATTCCATTTTTACTTCTTATGATGTTTCCTTGAATATTCTATTTAAAATTGTACAAATAGACATGTCTATTTGTAATTCTATATTGAAGAATTTTAGTTTGGTTAGAAAATACTTTAGGTTAAAAGTTTTGAACATTGAAAAGTTGAATAGCCGGGAATTTGTTTCTTAGGGTTACTTTTTACGAAGAAAAATTAAAAAAATTACTAAATTTGGACAAAAATAATTATTAAATGCTCTTTTCATTTTTTTTGGTTGGAAAATTAATTTGAAAATAAAAAAACGTTACAAAAAAGGCAGTCGGTAGGAGTTATAATTTTTTAGAAATCAATTTTTTAATTTTGAACTTTGCTGATATTTTTGCTAAATATCGAATACAAAAAATAATAATTGAAAAACATTACGAAAATACAAATTTTCCAAAACTCTTAAATTCTCGACATTTATATTGGACAAAATTTTAAATTGGCGAAAATAATTTATTATTATTAATTATAATTAAAAAATTGATGTTCGGAAATTTTCAATTTCGGAAAAAAACGGAAAATTAAATAATTCTCGAATTTTTTCACAGAATATATCTATGTACATTTATTATTTAGGAATGATTTTATTTTTTCTGGAATCTTACACTTCTGGTGAGAGGGCTGAGTAAACTGTACAGTTTATTGTTTTTTTCAATAACAGTACTATAGAATTAAGAAACTAATAAAAAATTTGTTATATTTGTTAGAAAAAGATACTTTTGTAACTTCACGGTTGAAACTAAGAAGCAATCGACCATTTATTTTCATATATTTATAATTTGTATTAGTTAGGCTAATTTGTATATAATTACTTACATAAACATTTATAAAAAATTCTATAATTTGTTATTACAATTGTAATTAAATTATTTAGCGATTTCATGATAAAGTTTCTTATGCAAAACTAAAACGTTGCATCAGTAAAAATTTAATTTCGACTTTTGATTCTCTTTACTTTAATTCCATTTTTACTTGTTGTGATGTTTCCTTGAATATTCTATTTGAAATTGTACAAATAGACATGTATATTTGTAATTCTACATTAAAGCATTCTAGTTTTGTTAGAAAATACTTTAAATTAAAAGTTTTGAACATTGAAAAGTTGAATAGCCGGGAAATTTTTTCTTAGGGTAACTTTTCACGAAGAAAAATTACAAAATTAAAAAAAAATTAATACATTTATGTACATTACATTACATACATTTGGAGAAAAATAATTATTCAATGCTCCTTTTCAATCTTTTTTTGGTTGGAAAATTAATTTCAAAATAAAAAAAAAAACGTTACAAAAAATGCAGTCGGTAGGAGTTATAATTTTGTAGAAATCATTTTTTGAATTTTGAACTTTGCTCTGTGAAAAGAAACTCTTAGATTTCAGCAAGCACTCTGAAAATATTTAAAAACAATTGCCCACGATTTTTATGATTTTTATTTAAAGTTAATCCAAAGAAATAAAATTTTAAATTGCAGAAAAATATTAAAGCACGTAAAAAATATAAGAAAAAATAAATTTTAAATAGAAACATTGATGAAAAATAAAAGTACCGAATAATAAATGCCCGAATTTTAATATTTCAGAAATCCAAATTTATCGAATTCTATCATTTCAAAATTATTCAATTAACGAATTATTAAACTAACTTAAATTTTATAATTCGCGAAATTTAAATTTCAGTAATTAGTAAATTAATGAATTAATATCTGAAATAATTACAAATTATTTTATCAATCTCGATGTGCTAGATAATTCAATAAGAAGTTTGAAATATTTAATAAATTATTTGCCTGATTATTTATTTAATTATTTACATTAAAATATATTTTCCGCAAATTTTGATTTCTGAATCTTAATTATTTAGGGAATTTAATAATTTGTTACTTTTATAATTCGTTTATTATATAATTTGAAAATTATATAAATCAACTTTCAATTTTGGAAATTTTAAAATTTGAGAATTTATAATTCGATATTTCTATTCTTCGTCAATTTATTTATTCGGTATTACCGGTTATTCCCTTAATGTGAAGCAGTACCAAATAAAAAAGTAAAATTTAAAAAGGTTTCAATTCGGAAGTAGTTTTTTTTTCATTTATATTACAAGACTTCCAATTATGCAATATTGAAGGGTGTCACGGCATAACCGTGTAAGTGCCACTTTTTTCAAAACACGTTTTATTGGTTTAAAAATTCTCTAAAATTCCACCGCACATTTTGATGGAAAAAATTTGAACTTTGAAATTGTTTAAACAAATTGTTTACTAATGCGAGATACGGAAAAAATAATAGCGCCATTCGATTCTGCGGAAAAAATTACATGAGGAGCATACATTGGACAATTTTTTTCTTACCCAATTTGTGGTGACACATAAAGAAACAATAATTGTTTATTTATACTACCTCACCAATTGGGTACATAACAAATTTTCGAAAAGCATAATCTTTATATAATTTTTTCCGAAGAATCGAATGGTGCCGTTATTTTTTTCGTATCTCGCATTTTTAAACAATTTGTTTAAACAAAATAAAACAAATGTTTAAAAATGCGAGATAAGGAAAAACTAATAGCGCCATTCGATTCTGCGGAAAAAAATACATGAAGTCCATGTATTGGACAATTTTTTTCCACCCAACTTGCTATGCAGTATAAATACAAATTCTATAACATTTAATTGTTTATTTATACTTCGTCACCAATTGGGTCCATAAAAAAATTGCGAAATGCATGTAATTGATGAAGAATCGAATGGTACTATTATTTTTTCCGAATCTCGCTTGTGAAACAATTTGTTTAAACAAAAATGGTTTGAAGAATTTAAAAATAATTTTTTTTCTTGAAAAGACTTCTATTACTTTTTATGCTATTAGAAATTCAGCCTAAAAAAAAACAATAAAAAAAAATAAAATTCCGATGGACTTACACGGTTTTGACCGCAGTCGACTTTTGACGCTATGTATCTCGAAAAGTATTAACTTTTTTTAAATTTTGTTTATTGAGATCTGTAGAGCTCCATCAAATCTCGAATGTACTTTATCATTTTTTTTTTCCATTTTTGAGAAGGTTTTTTCTCTCTCCTGAAAAATTTATCTCGATGGATCTTCATGCTTTTGCCGCGACACTCTTCAATTGCAAAAATTCTGCTTCAAATTTAATTAAACATTTTTGGTAAATAATCTATATATGCTGATCTACGTAAATTTAATATTTTACTGCGGTATAAAATTCCATTTATTTGTATCCATTGATCCTCTAAATCTTCTGCTCACTCACGAAGTACATAATTCAAGTCATAGTAACTTCCTGGATATTCGTGGGCTCACTCATTCTCATCATTGACGGTGACTCATTCACGCGCTTTGACGCGGTTGCTATGGAAACAATGAAAAGTTGTAGAGGGCAGCACCTCGATATAGGCGAAAAATAGTGAGCTATATATTTTCGGCGTCCCCACTCCTGACCCTTGCCGCATCAATTATATTTATTTATTTATAATAATAACCACTCATCAATATCAATTATATAAAATATTCACAACCTGTAATTTATCATTACCATAAGCTCCCTACCTTACCGACCATAGATATACAAAACACCTTATATATATATATATATATATGCAGCCCTATCCTACTCCTCGTGTCTGCAACGGCTCAACGTGCTTCCCTTAGTGATTATAGTTTCTATGTGCAAAATTTTCTCACCAGATCGCGTTGTACGCGCCACGCTCTACAAAAGCATTGTGCCCACGAAGTACTACTTCGTGATTGTGCCCATTGTGCTGCACCGTGATTTTCTAAAAAGATGTAATAAATAATTTATTATAATGAGTAAATATGGTGCATTTAAGTGATTTGGTGAAATTCCTATATTTGATATTGACCATAATGTCAATGTCAAAGTGCAAATTCAATGGACACTCGTGTATTGTGCCCAAGGCCTATTCACTCTCGAATCATGGGTTTCTAACGCTTGAAATGGGTAGGAAATCAATCACAAACAACGCCAAGTTATACGAAATCGTATGAATAACGCATAAAATTTAGAAATCTAATGAAATCATTAGGAATCTTTGTATTGCGTTGAAATCACTAAGCGCAATAAACGAGTCAGTAGGAATCAAGCGAGTTAACGGCGAAGTCAGTAGTTTAAGAACCAGATTAGTGCGTTTAAGAAGTGAGTCAGTTCGATTAAGAAGCGAATCTAAGAGAATCAGGGAGAATCAAGGCGAGCTTAATGAAAATAACGTCAGATAGCGCCGGGTGTTATATTTGCGTTTTTCCTGCATTCTTATTTATTTATATATTATAAATCATTCTATGGATATGTTACAAGTTTAAAGCTTACACTTCCGGTGCGAACGAGAAATAAATAAATATCTTTTTTACTAAAATGACTCAAGACTTCTTCAACTGCAATTCTGCATCCCATTCGAGAAGTTCGTTTTTAGTGTTTACATTTTAGACAGTGTGTCTACCCTGCCTGGAAAACCTGGAATTGTCAGGGAATTTTGATATACTTGGAAAAACCTGGAAATGTCAGGGATTTTTTTTTAAAGTCAGAGAATTTTTTCGAGAGCCTGCTTATTTTTTTAAATTTCAATATAAAATTGAATAACAATAATTATTAATTGGTAAACGTAGCTTTATATTACTGTATTGAACTATTTTGTTGAAACGTCGTTTTTTCTTTGTTTGAAATTAATTTTCTTAGCTAAAAGTTTCTCTTTTCTATTTTTGGTTGAAAATTTATCGTTTTTAGTTGAAAATTCAAGTATCTGAATGAAAGTTTATCTATTTATTTTGACGAAAAATTCGTTCCTTTTGGTAGAAAATTATTCTTCTTGGTTGAAAATGTATCTTTTACCTTAAAAATTCAACAGTTTTTTTTGCAATTCTTTCTCGCTCCTAACTGAAAATTTTTTCTTAGTTGAAAATTAAACTTATGTTGAGAAGTCGTCTTTTTTGGTTGAATTCAACTGTTTTTGATTAAAAATAAAAATCTTTTTTGGATGAAATATCAACTTCTAGATTTTTCGTTCAGAATTCATATTTTTTGGAATGCAAAATTAATTACTTGATTGAAAGTTAAACTCTTTTGTTAAAAATTAAGTTTTTGGTTAAAGATTCATCATTTGGTTGAAAAATTATCTTTTTGGTTTAAAATTCAAATACTCCAGTTGAAGATTGATTATTTTAGTTGAAAATTAATCACTTTGTTTGAAAATTTAAATAGTTTTTCGGAAAATTAGTCTTTTTTGTTTGAAAATTTGTTCGTTTTATTGGAGGAAAATTAATTTTTTCAACTAAAAATTAATTTTTTCAACTGAAAATTTAACTATTCCATTTTTTGTTGAAAACTGATCTTTTTTTAGTTCAAAATTCAACTATTAAGATGAAAATTAATAATTTTTTGTTAAAAATTCAACTATTTTATTGATAATTCATTATTTTCTTGAAAAATAGTATTTTTTGGTAGACAATTAATGTTTGGTAGAAAATTAATATGTTTGGTTGAAAATTTAAGTATTTAGTTAAAAATTCATCTTTCTTGTTGAAAATGCAATATTTTTACTTGAAAAGTTGAGAATTTTAAGCGGTTCAAATTGAATTTAATATAGTACCCATATTAATTTTACCTAAATATGCACTGAATTTAAAGTATTAGAAGATAAAATATGTATGCTCAATAGCCAATTTGTTAGAAAAAAAACTCCTTTCTCTTTTTTCAGAATTAGTGATCATTAAAAAACTCTCAAGAGGCTTTTCATTCTGGAAATTATAATAATAAAATACTTGGAACTTACTCTCACTACTTATTTATTTATTTTCATTAATTAAATCCTACTAAAAATAGTAACAAATTTAATTCACCTTCTCATCGAGAAAGATGTCTGAGATCGAAAGTTAGAGCAACTAACGCTCTGAATAAGGGAAATAACGTAAGTTAGTGCACGGAATCAGTGGAGTCAGTGAAAATAAGGAGTGAGTCGGAGCGAATCAATGCGAGTCAACAGCAATCGTTAGATATACCGTCTTCGTTCCTCGGCATCGTTCGCGGCAGTGCGTACTCTGAATAAATCATAGTGTTAACGTCAAGGTTAAAGTAACTATGCGGAGAGTTTGGTATTTACAGTATTACACAAACTGAAATCATATGAAATCTTTTGAATCGCGTGAAATCGTTTGGTTAAGGTTTGTCTGATTCGAGAGTGAATAGGCCTTGATTGTGCCGAACTGTAAGTCAGGTCATAGTGAACAACCTGTACACGAAAATGAAAAAATTCACTTTTTTTCGGTTCCTTCGGGAAAAGAAAACGTCGAAAAATGGCAAAAAGCGATATTAAGAAAAGATTTTATTTTTAAAAACGACGTACGAAATAAAGACGAAGCGTGTGTTTTTTTAAATTTGTATATTCGGTATAGCTTTTTTTTCCTTAAAAAATTCCCTAAAATCCTACACGTTGGTTTTAGTTAGAAAGAAATAGGTCAAAAAATATGTAGTATGTAATGAAAACTTGTTTTATTTATAATTCATAAAATATTTAATTTTAACAAAAATAAAGGAGAAGTATTATATGGAATCCTTCAAATTCTTTATCAAAATTAAAATTCTGCATTATTAAACAAAATTAATAAATTTCAATTTCATTTACAGTTAAAGCTTAATTCCTAAAATTTTGTTTATTTTGAAGTATCTTTCATCTTTTGCACTGTAGGATTTTGTCGTACAAAGCCTTGCTAAATTTGAGAGCTTCATTTTTACTGTCTAATGACAGGTTGATCCATGTTTTGATAACCTTCAGTTCAATTTATACCATAAGATTTAACATGCACTAAACTTATCTTGAATTTATCAGAAGGTGGGTCAATAAAACCTGAATTAAAAAAAGAATTATGTTTTTAATAGAGCAGTTTCGTAATCTAAAGTTTTTATTTCAACTTTTCTGAACCTTAATATTTTAAATATATGAATATCATGTATAGAAAAATCAGCTGAGCAATTCCATGTAAAATCATCCGAAGACTTTCAGCTATTGTTAGTAACTTTGATGAAAATTTTAAAATTTGTTCCCTCAGGTGTTGAAAGAAAAAATCACAAAATAATTATTGAAAAAATCAAAAAACTTGGAAGATATTCAAAATTGAAAATTTTGGTCCTGTTTTTTTTAACTTTTCATAGCATTGGTGATTTTAGCGATATTAAGGTCTACTTTTTGTAAATTATTCGTAATAGAACGCAGCTTTGAAAATATATTTTTGGAAAAAAAATTTCAAAAACTTCTTTGATTTTTCAAAAACTCATTTTGAATCTGAATTACTGAAAAAGAAAACACGTTTTATTTTTTTCATTTTTTTATGTAGATGGCTTTCAATGTCCTCTACAAGTCCTGTAAATATCAAAATGGGAACTCCCTTAGTTTTCGAGAAATAATTAAAAACGTACGCCAAAACCATGAAGGAATAGTGAATAGATTATTCCTTTCTGGCCAAAAGGACATTGTAAGCTATCTATATATGAAAAATGAAGAAAATGAAAAGTGGTTTTTTTTTCAGAAATTCAGTTTCAAAATTAGTTTTCGAAAAATCCAAGAGTTTTTTGAAATTTTTCTCTTCAGAAAATATTTTTCCAAAACTGCATCCTATTACGAATAATTTATAAAAAAAAGACCTTAATATCACTAAAATCATTAAAGTTATGAAAGTTTAAGAAAAAAAGGACCAAAATTTTCAATTCTGAATATCTCCTAAGCTTTTTTATTTGAAAAAAAATTATTTTGAAGTTTTTCTTTCAACACCTAAGAGAACGGATTCTAGAATTTTTATAAAAATGACGAACAATAGCTGAAATTCTTCAGATGATTTGACATGGAATTGCTCAGCTTCAAAAAGGTAACGATGAATTGTTGCATAGATATATTTCGTTTCTTAAATTTTATATCAGAAAATGTATATCATATTTTATTAAAATTTTAATGTTTGTCAATTTTGATGTGGTTTTTAACATTCATATTTAATGAAAAAATTTAAATTATAAGATAGAATATTACTGGTTCCAATGTGTATTGCCGATCCAGCAATTCTTTTGACCTAATTCTAAACGATTTAATTTCATCCAAAACAAAATTTAATTTTCAATGCAAAGAACATGCAAATGTAGCTGTGGAGGTATTATCATATATACTTTAATTTTATTTACAAATAAGGATGAGACAATTTGTAACACAGGAAATGGCTGAAATTAAAAAAATTAGCGTCTTGAAGAAAAAAGCAGCCAAGCTTTGCGACACTCAACTAGACTTCAAATTAATACATGGAACTGGAATTCAAATTAATACATGTTAAATTAATAACGAATATGTTTTGTTATATTTTCAAATTTTTGATAAAGTATATATAAATCTCCCTTTATATGCGTTTTTATGGCGAACACAGGGCTTATCAATTTTTTTTAGTTCATACGTATGAAACTGAAGAAAATAAAATGGAAAATATTTCTGTTTAGAAGCTTAAGCTTTTTTTTCCTTTTTTTCAGATATTTTTAGTTTTATGGGGATAACATAAAAATATTTTGTTCAGTGTATCAAGAAATTCTTACTGCATATCCACTGTATACATTTTACGTAATTTCATGTGTTCTTTTTCTATTTTCTATTAATTGATTAATGGAGAAGGTGTATTTTATGTTCTAGAATCATTTTAGAAAATTTGTTTCACCTCATATTATTCAAAAACTTAATTATTTTTAATTTTTAAATATTTTTCTATCAGTATAATGCATTTTTAAAGCGTGCCGCGTGCAGCGCCGCTCTGGTGAGGAAATTTCGCACATACAAACTATAATCACTAAGGAACCGCCATTTTTTTTTACATTCTCATTCTAATGAGAAGGTATTGGTTTTATGTAAAATTTGACATAGTCGGTTTTCATCAAATCTCCACGTTTTGAGACCCCCTGAGCTAGAAAAAATGATTTTTACCAAGATGTCTGTCTGTAGTCTGTCTGTCTGTAGCCACGATAACTTTCGAAAAAATGATCAGATTTGATTGAGCTTTGGCACACTTTTTTATGGCCGAAAAATAGAGAGCGAGTTCGTTCACCAGCTATTTTGGATGAAAATCCAAAAAGTGAGCATATTTTGAAAATTTTGGAGACCACTTTTTTTGAAGATTTGAAAATTCTATGTACGGTTATTAGTAGTACGCAAAATGACGAACAAAATATTCTCATGACTTTTCGTGATAAAAAAAAAATTAATGGAGTTATAGCATTTTCAAAATTAAAAAAAAAACAAAAAAAAAAAACAAACAAACGAAAATGAACATTTTAAGCCGAAAAACGCACGATATGAAAAAAAGGCAAGAGGAGAAAAACGTTGCTTCTTGAACACCCTATAATATTTTCATAACAACTTTTTGAATTTTTTGAAAAATAAAAAATTCAAATTTTGATCGCACAAAAAATTAATGAAAAATCAAAAAAGCCATTTTGCTGTCAAACTATGCAAGATACCAGAAAAGATCATCTCACCAAAATTGTGCACCTAAAAAAGATCTACAAATTTGTTATCATTCACTTTTTGATATGACGCGTAGTTTTTGTTTTATTCGTAAAAAACAGCATTGAAAATAGAAAAATCAAATTTTTAGACGAATATTACCAGCTACGAAAAAATGACCGAAACAAACTTTGTTCATCCAAGGAAGATAAACAAATTTATTGTGACTCATGTTTCGATAGGATGCGTGTTTTTTGTTTTATTCGTGAAAATAACATTGACAGTAAAAAAAAATCAAATTTTTGAAAAAACAATGCAAGGTACGAAAACATATAAATGAACAAAAATTGTGCATTCAAAAAAGACTTACAAACCCGTAATAAATTTTTGTGTTAAGAATATATTCAAAATGAAAAAATTAACTTTTTTGATAAACGGCACAAGCTAAAATAAAATGTTAACTAATAACATTTGTCGCCTGAATTATATCATTACTTTTCATTTGAAATCAAATACAAATTTAGTAATTTGTATATGAAGAACATATAACACGAAGCACAAAGTGCGCGCTCAGTGTATTTACCAAATCGCACGCCGTAAGTGCGCTCAAACTTTTTTGTTTCTATCATACGGTTCAAATGATTTTCAAATCAAATATCGAGCGCGAAGCGCGAGTGTCTGGATGAGAATGTGTTCCTTAAGGTCGATAGAACCTTGAGTAAATAAAGTTCCTTTTCAGTCTAAAATAAAAGAAAATTTAACAATCACTTAATATGTAGAGGTTTTGATAATTTTATAATATTTGCAAACAAACTTTTTCTTTTCATCGAAGTCGAACACGAAGTTCAAAAATCTAGAGGAGCCGAGCGTAAAGCGCGATTTAAATACGCCCGAGCGCGTAGCGCGAGGTGAATACATAATCGAGCGCGAACCGCGAGATAAATATATGATCGAGCGCGAAGCGCGAGATGCAACAGTCGCGCGCCCTAGGCGCGCTCAAACTTGCGAGCGAAGCGGGCAGATTTTTTTAGTCGGATAGGGCTGTATATATGTATCCGAATATTGCGTTATTTATAAATTAATCTTCATGTCTTTTATTATTAATCATCATGATCTATTATTATCAATTATTATTGTTATAAACATTTACTATTTATATTCTGAATCCTATTATAAATTCCATGTCAAATTCTAAGAAATATGAAATCATACAAATGTGAATGCGCGGTCATTGACGTCACAACCAATCAGAAGATCGGAAGCCCCACGAAGGAACACGCGAGGCCCATCTACTGTGGCCCAATTGGTGAAAAGGCCATAAACGTCACAATGATATGTGGCGGGCGACAACCCCTGAAGAAAACGCATTGGAAACACCGGCGCGTGGCCTCCCACACAGAAAAAACTGAAGTTAAGTTTTGTTGCATGTAAAATTTTCGGCTGCTAAAGATTACATGCTATTTGGCGAAAGTTTATGTTACGATGGAATAAAAGCTGTCGTCTGCTACGTCCTTTGCAGCAATGGAAAAACGGCAAAGTATGAGTGAAAAGCTATAAATCAGGACACCAGATTTAAAACAACTTTTTACTTACCTTTTTTAAAAATTTTAAAAATATTAGACTTTTCGCGGACAAATCAAAACGTATTTTTCGTGAATTGTAAAAATAAAGAACTTGACACAACAACAACCATCGTCACCATCTTTAAAGATTACTCCACGGCTTATGTAGTTCATAAGATGGTAACCGATCTTGAAAGATTTTATCGTGATACTATCTGCCACAGTCGGTATTGTAGGTTAGGAACAAAACGAAAAATAGGAATCGAATTAATTTTGAAGTTGGAACATTCAGTGGCGGATCTAGGTATTTGCCGCCCTTAGGCTAACAGAAATTTGCTTTTCTTAGGCTAACAGAAATTAACTACTCGATTTTCAATCTGCATTTAGAAGTGTAACCCTGGCGAAAGTTTTTGCAGCCAAAAGTTTTTTTTTACAGCTTGGACAAAAATGATTTTTCGGACCGACTGAAAAATCGCGAAAATAAAATTCTCGACACTGTAAAATTTCCGAGCTGGAAAATTCGCGATTAATAAAATTCCCGGAAAGTACCATTTTCGAATATGTAATAAAATTCCCAATTAATAAAATTCCCGAATAATGAAATTCCCGAATTGGAAAATTCCCGATTAAAAAATTTCCGAACAGGTTATGTTACCGAAATGGATAATTCCCAACAGTTTATAATATTACCGAATTCAAAAATTCCCGACAGAAAGTTGCCAAGTTATAAAATATGCGAACTAGAAAATTCCCGAATTTGAAAAAATATAATAATCAAATATTTTTTAATTTATATATTGGGTTGAAATTTTTCATATTTTGTAGAACATTCATTTTATTTGGTTAAACATTACATTTTTAACTGACAATTTAAGCGTTCAATTTTTGGTTGAAAAGTCATCTTTTTGGATGAAAATTCATATTTTTTAGTTTCAAATTTAACGACTTGGATGCAAATTTACCTATTTTGTTGAAAATTCATTTTATTTGGTTAAACATTAATTTTTAACACAAACAGCTTGAAAATTTATCTTCTTGAAATGAAAATTCAACTATTTGGCTGAAAGTTAAACTAATTTCTTACAAATTTTTGTTTGGTTGAAGATTCATAATTTTGTTTGAAAATTAATTTTTTTTTCGTTGAAAATTTAGTTTATTTATTTATTCATTCATCATTTCAGTTGAAAATTCATCTTTTTTAGTTACAGATATAACGATTTGGTTGAAAATTTATATTACCTTAAAAACTTCGTTTTATTTAGTTAAACATTAATTTTTTAACTGAAAATTTAACATAACTAATTTGTTAAAAAAAATTTTTTTTTCGAAGATTCATTTTAGTTGAAAATTCATCTTTTTTTTTGTTGCAAATTTAACGATTTTGGTAAAAATTAATTTTTGTTCGTTGCAAATTTAGTTTATTTTTTTATTAATTCATCATTTTAGTTGAAAATTCATCTGTTTTAGTTGCAGATTTAACGATTTGGTTGAAAATTTAACTATTACCCTAAAAACTGTGTTTTATTTAGTTAAACATTAATTTTTTAACTGCAAATTTAACATCACTAATTTGTTAACAAATTTTTTTTTTTGAAGATTCATCATTTTAGTTGAAAATTCATCTTTTTTTGTTGTTGCAAATTTAACGATTTTGTTGAAAATTCATAATTATTTTGTTGAAAACTCGTTTTATTTAGTTGAACATTAATTTTTAATTGAAAATTTAAAGTTTAAATTTAAATTGGCTTAAAGGAATTCTATTTTTTTTTTAGATGAAAATTCAACTATGAGGTTGAACGTTGAACTGATTTGTTAAAAATTGAACTTTTTTTCAGTTGGTTATTTATCATTTTAGTTGAAAATTCATCTTTTTTAGTTGCAGGTTTAATGACTTGGTTAAAAATTTACGTATTTGGTTGAGAATTCGTTTTATTTGGTTAAACATTAATTGTTCAAATGAAAATTTTATTATTCCATTTTTGTTTGAAAATTTATATTTTTTGGTTGAAAATTATACGGTTGGCTTGGAAATTTATCTTTTTTGTATGAAAATTTTGTATTTGATTAAAAGTTGAATTAATTTGTTGAAAATTCAATTTTTTGGTCATCAGTTTGGTTAAGAATTAATTTTTGAACTAAAAACTTAACTAGAAAATAGAAATATACAATATTGATCAAAGTTATATCGAATCGTGATCGAATCCCAGCGGAGTGAAAGGAGAAGATCTTTTTTCTGAATAAATTTAATTAAATTTTTTTTTCAAATTTATAACTCCATCTAGTCTGAGGACGTTAAATATTTTCTGTATTAGAGGATATAACTTTGATCGATATTGTAGATTTCTATTTTCACAGTATGTGTGAAAGGATTTCTCTTTGGATCGGTCGTTACCATCTCCGATGATAATACAGATTTCTAGTAAAAATTGATTTTTATATAACATCTCGCATTATAAAGCGTATTTCAGAAAAAGGGGTTCTTCCTCCGATCTCTCTAGTAGCTCAATGGTTAGAGCACCTGACCGGAAATCAGTTAGTTGATCTGGTGTTCGAATCCCAGCGGAGTGAAAGGAGATTTTTGATTCATAATTAATCTACTTTGATTGAATTAATAATTGTTAGTTTTTAAATAATTTTAATTTATAAATATCCAATCAAAAATAATTATCTTTATAATTAATGTTTTACTTTAATGTATTAATTACGTATTTATATATACATAATAAATTTTTGTTTATAAATTTTGTAAATCATGACTTAACATTATGGGCATATAATATAAATAATATTTTTTTTTGTTACAGGATTCGGGATCAAATTTTGTGATTCCCATGTGATTATGAGAATATGAGATTACAAATTTATGAGCTTAAGATTTTTTGATATGAGAAATTTTGATTTTATGAGTTGATGTGATATTGTTAAATATGTCTTAGTTGTATTTGGCGTATTTAAAATGGTAATATGTTTTGTAATTATTTTGAATTCATTTGAAATTCACACTGAATTATTTCTAAATCATCCAGAATAATATAAATGTTCAAACCAAAAATATTTTTTCACAACAAAAAAATGATTTTTTAACCAAAAACAGAAGAATTAAATTTTCAGTTAAGACAATCAATTTTCAAGCAAAAAATGAATTCTCAATAAAATAATTCAATTTTAAACTAAAAAGATCAATTTACAAACCAAAAATATAATATTTCAATTTGCAGTCAGAAAAGTAAATTTAAAAAAACGAGTTTTCAGCAAGATTAATTAATTTTCAACTAAAAATATAAATTTTCATCCGAAAATGGAATAGTTATATATTCAGTTAAAAAAATTAATTTTCAAATAAAAAGAAACGAATTTTTAGCCAAAGAAATTATTTTTTAATCACAATGATGAATTTTCAACCAAAAATATGAAATTTTGTCCAAATAGTGGATTTTTCAATCCTAAAGACGAATTTTTTATCAACAAAAAAAAATAATTTTCAACTAAACAGTTTTTTTTCAATGAAAGAAATGAATTCTTAACAAAAAATAGAGTAGTTAAATTTTCTACTGAACAGATAATTTTTTAACGAAAAAGATTATATTTCTGTCATAAAAGATAAATTTTCCACAAACAATGGAATAGTTAAAGTGAATTTCCAACTAAAATTATGAATCTTCAACTAAAAAAAAATTTAATTTTCAACCAAATACATGCATTTCAAACTAAAAAGATAAATTTTTTTATCAAAAATAAAGTAGGATAATTTTCAGTCAGTAAAATAAATTTCCAAACAAAAAGCAAACGAATTTTAAACCAAAGAAATTAATTTTTAACCAAAAAGATGAAATTTCAACTAATGAGAGTACTCTTTTACAAAAAAGACGGTTTTTCAAAAAATAGTTAAATTTTCAACTAAAAATAGAATAGTTACATTTTCAGTAAAAAAAAAATAATTTTCAGTAAAATTGAAGTAAATTTTCAAGGAAATAGAACAATTTTCAACCAAGAAGATTAAATTTCTATCAGAAAAGATAAATTTTCCACAAAAAATGGAAGTTATATTTCCAGTTTAAAAAATGAATTCTAAATAAGCAAAATGTCATTTTCAATCAAAAAGATCAATTTTCAAATTTTCAACCAATAAAATGAATTTTTAACAAAGTACCACTTCCAACTAAGTAGTTGAATTTTCTACCAAAAAGATGAATTTTCAACGAAAAACGTGATATATTATATTTCAACCACAAAAAGGATTTTAATTTTATACCAAAAATAGTTGAATTCAATAAAAAAAGATGAATTAATTTTTAAACTGCAAATTTTAGTTGAGAATTTATCTGTTTGGTTGAGAATTTAACTATTTCGGTGAAAAATATTTTTTATTTGGCTAAACATTTTTTTTCTAATTGAAACCTTAATTAATCCATTTTTTGTTGAAAAATTATCTTTTTTGGTTGAAATTTGAACTCATTTGTTAAAAAATTCATCATTTTAGTTGGGAATTTAACGACTTGGTTGAAAATGTAACTATTTTGTTGCAAATCCGTTTTATTTGGTTAAACATGATTTTTTAACTGATAATATAGTTATTCCATTTTTTCTTGAAAATTGATCTTTTTTAGATGAAAATTCAACTATTTGGTTGCAAGGTGAACTAATTTGTCAAAAATTAATTTGTTTTGGTTGGAAATTCATCATTTTAATTGGAAATTCATCTTTTGTATTTGAACATTTGACGACATCGTTGAAAATTGAACTATTTTTTTGAAAAT
Source organism: Andricus curvator (assembly GCA_932195095.1). Taxonomy (NCBI): domain Eukaryota; kingdom Metazoa; phylum Arthropoda; class Insecta; order Hymenoptera; family Cynipidae; genus Andricus; species Andricus curvator. Next base: position 61,107 of record CAKNYM010053320.1, on the reverse strand, counting down.
TATTTTTGAAAAATTTAATTATTCCACTTTTGGTTCAAAATTTATTTTATTTTATTTTTTTAATTCAACTATTTGTTTGAAAATTCAACTACTTCGTTGAAAAATTCGTAGTATTTCGTTTAACATGATTTTTAAAATGAAAATGCAATTATTCCATTTTTGGTTGAAAATTTATCTTTTTCAGATGAAAATTCAACTATCTGTTTGAATCTTGAACTAATTTGTTAAAAAATAATTTTTTTGGTTGATGATTCATCATTTTAGTTGAAAATTTATCTTTTTTAGATTCAAATTCCACGACTTGGTTGAAAATTTAATTATTTTTTTGAAAATTTGGTTTATATAATTAAACATCAATTTTAACTGAAAATTTAATTATTCCATTTTTGGTTGGAAATGTATTTTTTTAGATGAAAATTCAATTATTTGGTTGAAAGTTAAACTAATTTGTTAAAAATGCAGTTTTTTATTTTAATTTTAATTTTAATCTAAAAAAGACAACTTTTCAACCAAACAGTTGAATTTTGAAGTGAAAAAAGATCAGTTTTCAACCAAAAATTAATATAAATTAATAAAATTATTAAAAATTAATTTTCAACCAATCTTATGAATTTTCGACGAAAATGATGAATTTTTAACGAAAGAGTTTAACTTTCACCTAAGTAGTTTTATTTCTATCAAAAAAGACGATTTTTTAACAAAATATATCAATTTTCAATTAAAAATGATAATCTTTCAACCAAAAATTGAATAGTTAATTTTTCATACAAAAAAATACATTGATAAGAGAATAAAAAAATTTAATTTCATTAAACAAAAAAAATTTATCAAAGATTTCTGAACGTTTTACAAAATTTCAAAAGATTTCAGAAGATATCTTGAATTTTTAACTTGAACCGATCAATATTCAGCTAAAAATGTAATAGATAAACTTTCAGTTAAGAAAAGTAATTTTCAACCAAAAAACAAAAAGAATTTTCAACAAAATAGTTAAATGAATTTTTAACAAAGATGAATTTTCAACAAAAAAGTTGACTTTTATACCGGAAAAGACGAATTTTCAACAAGTAATTTAATTTGCAATCAAGATAGATGAATTTTCAACAAAATAGTTAAATTTTCAATCATAAAAATTAATTTTCTACAGAAAAATACGAATTTTCAACTAAAAACTATTAATTTGAAACCAAAAGTGGATAGTTAAATTTACAATTTAAAAAATTGATTCTCAAAAACAAGAAAAACGAATTACAAAAAAACAGTTAAATAAAAAAAAGAGATGAATCTTCAACCGGTAATAAGAGGAATTTTTAGGAAAGTAGTTTAACATTCAACTAAGTTATAGTTAAATTTTCAATTTGGAAAATCAATTTCCAACCGAATATGTAGATTAATTTTCTACTAAATTGTTGAATTTAATGAATTCTTGAAAAATATGAATTTTAAACCAAAAAGTTATTTTAAGTTTAAAAATATTAATAAAATAGTGAATTTGAGCAATTTTCCTGTTATTATTATTTTTTTTTAATTTATTATTTATTTAAGTTGTTACATTCGAGAATTGTGGAGCGGCTTTACGCCGAATTACGTCGCGACGATGTAAACGTGCTCACCGCTCTATTTTCAGTTGTACGCGGAAATTATTGAGGTTCGCGTACAGCAACGCGAGATGGCGCTCCAGTCGTGCTGAAGAGGTCGGCAAGGTAGAATTCTCTAATTTGTGATTATTTTTGAAATTGAAGCCGGGAAATCGGGAAAACCGGGAATTTGATTCAGTTACCGGGATTTTTCTCTTGAATTTACTAGTATGCAAATTAAAAGTGGTTTCATATATTTGATAATTCTATTTTTGAGTCGTAAGAGGGAATTTGTGAAAAAATCATAATTCTCGATTGGAATAGGGATTTTTCGAAAGAAATTACAATTATGAGTTTAAAAAAAAAATGGATTAATTAAGGTTTCAACTTAAAAATTAATGTTTAAACAAATAAAAAATATTTTTCAACGAAATAGTTAAATTTTCAACCAAACAGATAAATTCTCAACTAAAAGTTGCAGTTAAAAAATTAATGTTTAACCAAATAAAATGAATTTTCAATAGAATATTTAAATTCAAACCAAAAGCTGAATTTTCAACCAAAAAAGATAAATTTTCAAGCAAAAATGATTCTATTTTTGCTTGAAAATTTTCAAATACGACGATTTTTTAACGTAATAGTTAATTTTTGAACAAAATCTTTGAATTTGGACTAAAAAAGATGAATTTTCAAACAAAAAGATAACTTTTTAACCAAAAACGCAATGAGTAAATTTGCAGCTAAAAAATTAATTTTTAACCAAATAAAATGAATATTCAACAAAATAGTTAAATTCAAACCAATCGTTGAATTTTCACCCCAAAAAGATAAATTTTCAAGAAAAAATGGAATAGTTGCATTTTCCGGAAAAAAATAATGTTCAACCAAATAAAAAAAAAATTTCAACGAAATAGTTAAATTTTCAATCAAATATATAAATAAATTTCAACCAAAATGATGAATTTCCAACTTAAAAAATAAAAAAAAAATAAAATAAATTAGTTCAAATTTCACGCAAATAGTTGAAGGTGCATCTAAAAAATTTAAATATTCCAACCAATAGTTGTATTTAAAACCAAAAATGGAATAATTAAATTTTCAGTTAAAAAAATTAATGTTTAACCAAATAAAATGAATTTTCAAAAAATAGTTAAATTCAAAGCAATAGTTGAATTTTTAACCAAAAAATATGAATTTGCAAGCAAAAATGGAATAATTAATTTTTCAGTAAAAAAATTAATTTTTGAACAAATGAAACGAATTTTCAAGAAAACGGTTATAAATTTTTATCCAAGTCGTTAAATTTGCCACGAAAAAAGATGAATTTTTAACAAAAATGATGAATCTTCAACCAAAAAAATTTTTTTAACAAATTATTTCAACTTTCAGCCAAGTAGTTGAATTTGCATTCAAAGAAGATAAATTTTCAAGCCAATATAGTTGAACTTTTAACAAAAAATGATAAATATTCAACCAAAAATGGAATAATTAAATTTTCAGTTAAAAAACTGATTTTAACCAAATAAAATGAATTTTCAACAAAATAGTTAAATTTTCAACAAAATCGTTAAATTTGAAACTAAAAAAGATGAATTTTCAACCAAAAAGATAACTTTTCAACCAAAAATGGAATGCTTAAATTATCAGTTAAAAAATTAATGTTGAACCAAATGAAATGAATTTTCAAAAAAATAGTTAAATTCAAACAAATAGTTGAATTTTTATTTAGAAAAGATAAATTTTCAAGCAAAAATGGAATAACTAAATCTTCAGTTTAAGAATTAATGTTTGACCAAATAAGACGATTTTTTAACGTAATAGTTAAATTTTCATCCAAATAGATACATTTTCAACTAAAGTTATGAATCTTCAACCAAAAATTAAATTTTTAACAAATTACTTCAACTTCCAACCAAAATGTTGAATTAAAAAAAAAATTCAGGTCAACCGTTGAATTTTGAGCAAAAAATGGAATAATTAAATTTGCAGTTAAAAAAGTAACGTTTAACTAAATAAAACGAATTGTCAAGAAAATAGTTATAAATTTTCATCCAAGTCGTTAAATTTGCAACGAAAAGAGATGAATTTTTAACAAAAATGATGAATGTTTAATCAAAAATTAAATTTTTAACAAATTACTTCAACTTCCAACCAAAATGTTGAATTTTAAACGAAAAAAAAATAAAGTCAACAGTTGAATTTTCAACAAAAAATAGAATAATTAAATTTTCAGTTAAAAAGTTTGAGATTTTTGAAATTTGAAATTTTGAGTTTGGGACAGGGAATTTCAGTAAAGAATTATAATTTTGAGTTTGTCATACGGAATTTCAGTGAAGGAATATGATTTTGAATTTTGGACAGGGAATTTCAGTTAAGAAATATAATTTTGAGTTTTTTAGTAAAGAATTATAATTTTGAGTTTGGCGTAGGGAATTTCCGTGAAGAAATATAATTTTGATTTTGGGACAGGGAAATTCAGTTGAGAAATATAATTTTGAATTTGGGACAGGGAATTTTAGTAAAGAATTA
>CAKNYM010053320.1:40685-52435 GCA_932195095.1 Andricus curvator | reverse complement strand
TTTTGAGGATTTCAAAAAAATTTCATGTGGGTTTAAAGAATTTCCTATAATTTCGGAAGATTTTTAAGGATTTCATAGGATCTATAATAGGGTTTAAGGATATTTTAAAAGATTTCAAGGAATTTTAAATATATTTCAAGAATTCGAAGGGATTTCAAAGGACCTAAAGCTCTCAAGGCATTTCAATAAATTGGCGAGGATTTCAGGAAATATGATCGGATTTCATGGAATTTCAGGGGTGTTTTAAGGTATTTTATTAGAATTTAACGGATTGCAAAGATTTTAAATTACTTAATAATATTTCAAGGATTACACCAACAATTTTTTCAAAAAATTCAAGGAATTTTAATAGGCTTTTCAGAAACTCCAAATTTTTTCTTAAAAACTCTGTACCTTTCGACTTATTTGAGATATTAATTATTTTATTTCTGATTTTGATTATTGCCCTTTTTTGAAATCCTTTGAAAAATATAAAACAGGTGCAAAATGAAAAAAATAGCGGCTCTTTTTGTGAAAATATTAAAAGTACATTTTCTCGACAAACCCACGCCAATAATTGTTTTCAACGTTTTTATCTGTAAATTCGGATGAAAAATATGTCTTGGATATACTGTGGTGACAATAAAAGTGATTGGGTAAATTTTTTCACTAAAAAATGTGATTTTTGTCACAAAAAAAAATCACGGTAATTTTTATCGGTCAAAATTGAAAATTTTTAAATATTATAAAAGCTGAATTATTTTTAAAGCTTTGAAAATTAAATTCTTTCTAATTAGAAGCTTTCAAAATTAATGAATCCGAGATGACGTATTTTTGAAGTATTTGATTTGAGCCCAACAAAAATTTGATTAGAAACACTCATTTTCGATGTAATAGATGTGTCAGCTGACAATTTCGAAGTCACACTGACCACAATATGGAAATGACTCGGCTGCGGATTGCGAAAAAATGTAATCTTGCTGCGGATTGCGAAAAAATGTAATCTTGCTACGGATTGCGAAAAAATGTGATCTTGCTGCGGATTGCGAAAAAATGTAATCTTTAGTTTACATAAGAAATAAAAACTTACTACCGAGATATTGAGTTTCTGAAAAGGGTAAATACCTTTCATCTAAAAAAGTGAACCAATTCCGACTAAATCGTCAAAGAATTTTGAGGTTAAAATTTAACAGGATTTGAAAATCGAGTTTTTAATTTTTCACAAAAACACTGATTGTCAGTGACACACTTCTTGCTGTTTCAGCCAGTGAAACTGTCATTGGTGGATCATCATCTTGAGTTATCACTGGTGAACCAGTGATTTTTCGACTTTGACTGAAAGAACCAGTAAGTGACTCAACTAAAGCAGCTATCGCTTGATACAGTAAGTACCAGCTGGTACTAAGTAACCAGTGAACCTCACTGATTAAATTAGTGAAGGAATTCCACGGAGTGAACCAGTGAAATATCACTGATTGTCAGTAACACATTTTTGACTGATTCAACCAGTGAAATTGTCACTGGTTGGATCAGTATCTGGAGTTATTACTGGTGAACCAGTGATTTTTCGACTTTGACTGGAAGAACCAGTAAGTGACTCAACTAAAACAGCTTTCGCTTGAAAGTGGGGAGACCCCTCACCACTTGGGTTTGAATTTGAGCAACGATATATTATATCCCGTTATATTGCAGCCCAACCCTATTTATTATTATAAATTCATTGTTTTTGAAAGACAATGCAAAAGTTAATACAAAAGTGATGAATGATACAAGTCGCATACCTAATCAGCTGACGACTTGTAGAACTGACTACTGGTACTAAGTAACCAGTGCACCTCACTGATTAAACTAGTGACGGAATTTCATTGACTGAACCAGTAAAATATCACTGATTGTCAGTGACACATTTTTGATTGTTTCAACCAGTGGAATTGTCACTGGTTGGATCAGTATCTTAAGTAATAACTGGTTAACCAGTGGTTTTTCAACTTTAACTGGAAGAACCAGTAATTGACTCAACTAAAACAGCTTTCGCTTGAAAGTGGGGAGACCCTTGGCTACTAGTGACGGAATTTCACTGAGTGAACCAGTAAAATCTCACTTATTGTCAGTGACACTCTTCTGACTGACTCAACCAGTGATATTTCACTGACTCATCTTGAGAATGGACATTAGGGTGGTCCAAAAATGTATTGGACATTTTTTTTTGAATTTCATTCGAAATTCATTCGAATCTACAGAAAAAAATGCATTTTTTTCTGAAAAAAAATTTTATTTAGAGGTGACGCATTTCCCATAAGAAAAAAAGATGTTTTTGTAAATTTTATTCAGAATCCTCAATATTAGCTAAATGGAGTTAAACCTCAACATTTCTTTTCACAATTAGCCATAGAATACGAATAAAATATTACTTTTCAAATATCGATCCCATTAGTATGTTCTATAGGGTCCCAAAAAAACCCCCATAGGTGAAAAAATGGGCTTTACGAGTTTTTGGCGCTAATTATGATTTTGTTGCGGGTTTTTCGATTAAAATTGTTTCTGATACATAAAACACTACTGTATACTGATAATGAGATATCCACATGAATTGTTTAAACAATTTATTATTGTTGTTAGGAATTTTCTCTTAGAATGGAGATAGAAAGTCGCAGTTTTTTCAAAAATTTTCCACTTTTTGTCCAATTTTCAATTAGAGAGAGGTTAAATTATCGTTAAAAACATAATTGTTTAAACAACTTATTATTATTATTTTTAATACTATTAACTTTGAATAATGCTAGAAGTTGCGGTTTTTTCTGAAATTTTCAAATTTTGTTCACTTTTCAACTTTTTGTTCACTTTTCACTTGGGGTGAATTAATATTTGATTTAATATAGCAAAAATAACTGCTCAAGTTTGCAGCATTATTCTAAGAAAATATCGTTATAAACAATAATAATCAATTGTTTAAATAAGCATGTTTGTTAACTTGCATTAATCATTATCTCACTAAGTGAAAAGTGGACAAAAAGTTTAAGAGTTCAGGAAAAACCGCTTCTTTTCAGCACTTATCTATGAGAAGATACTTATAAACAATTTTAAATTGTTTAAACGACTATGCTTGTTAACTTGCATTATTTATTACATTACTAAGTAGAAAGTGGGTAAAAAGTTAAACATTTCAGAAGAAACCGCATCTATATTGCATTAATAAAGGAGAAGATAGTTATAAACAATAATAATTTGTTCAAATAATTATTTTTGCTAAATATAATTAATCATTATCTTACCCTATGTGAAAAATAGACAAATAGTTGTAAATTAAAAATACCGAAACTTTCCAGCGTTATTCAAATGGAATATTATTAATAACAATGAATTGTTAAAAAAATGATTTCATTAACTTTAATTAATCACTTAACTCACACCGGGTGGTATTAGAAGAGAAAAAGAAGCAATAAGAAAAAAAACATGAAAAAAAAAATAAATAGTTTTTTTTCTTTTCATAAGAAAAAATGGGTTTATTGTTGCGTGGATTCGAACAAATGTTCGGGCGTTATTCCTAAAAGTTCGAGAAAAAATTTTTTGGACCACGCTAGAGCACATTGACATGACATAAGAAGTCATCAGAGGTTAGTCATTAACAATACAAACATTCTTGTGAATAATTACTGTATTTCATACCAGAGTATACATAGTCGGATGAATATTTGCTTATAGTATTTTTGCAGTTACATGAAATCTTCTTATTCTTTTTCCATTCATATAGCATATGTTTGTATCCAAGGTATGTACTGTGAAACTTCAGTAAAAAAGGTTGGAATTGTTCCACATACGTTAGGGCCATAAGACACGATGCCAACTTGAGCTCCATTGTAAACCAAAGGACCGCCAGAATCACCTTTACAAGCAGTTGCCGTTGATGTTCCAGCACAAATTAGACCCTTGTCAGGGTAACTAATGCTATACATTTTACATGTCTCTTTGCTATGTATAGGTATCGTTGCAGCTTGTAAAACTTGACTCAACGTGTTAAAGTAAGGATTACCGTAGATTTTTCCCCATCCACTGACTGTACCATAAGTGTTTGGTGGAGTTTCTCCTCCGGAAAGAGGAATCACTGCAATATTTGGACCTGATAATGGTTCATAGACTTCAATCAAGGCAATGTCATGCATAGCTGAACCTGTACTGAGTGTACTGACTCCCATGTAACCAGGGTGTTTAATGATATTCTTTGGCGTGTGCACACTTCCACCACTAAAGCAATATGATGATCCTGCTCGAATTGATAAGTATGCTGATGTAGGTTCGTCAACACAGTGGGCTGCAGTGAGAACAAAGTAATCTGAGACTACACTGCCACCGCCACCATACCACAGAAATCCGTATGGAGCTCGCAACAGACACACTTGGTAAGGAACTCCTGCTGCCACGCCACCAACCGACCTTGCTATTCGTCGATTCGACTGCACTTTACCTAAAAGAAGATTTATATTGTAATAGATTTAATGCTTTCACGATGATTCATTATTTTGCAGTTCACTTCTTCAGAGCTGACCTGAAACTGAAGTTTCAGGTTATGTTGTTCTTATATATGTTTTCTCTACGATGCCTGTGATTGGCCAGAGCGCCACATGGTGGGGACTGGTCGAAATTGATTGGCCAATCAAGTCTTTCTTAAAAAACCCGCGAGGACGGAAAGCCAAATCGGATTGGTATTATAACCATTGTCCCTATTGATGTTATTAGGGTGTTTTAAGATTTCGATTGCTTCTCTATGTTTTCTTGGAAAAATATTGTACGTTTTTGCGATGAGGGTTGTTTTGTCAAATAAAATGCTATGTCCTGTTTTGATATGATGCTCAGCTAGTGCTGATTGCGTGAAATGTTTCAGCCTGACTTTACTCTTATGTTCCTTTACACGTTGGCTCACCGCCCTCCCGGTTTATTCAATATAGACTTTGCCACAAAAACAAGGGATTTTATTTACTCCCGGATCACTGAGAGGTGCCTTTTTATCTTTAGGATTGTTTAGAAGTTGTCCTATTTTCGCAGGTGGTTTAAATATGGTTTGAATGTTGAAAATTTGACGTACGAAAATTGGACAACTTCTAAACAACCCTAAAGATAAAAAGGCACCTCTCAGTGATCCGCGAGTATATAAAGTCCCTTGTTCTTGTGGCAAAGTCTATATTGTAGAAATCGGGAGGGCGGTGAGCCAACGTGCAAATACCTTAAACAGACTTTTATGGCTCTTTTGATGCTCAATTCGAAGTGCGCATCTCCGAGTTGCCATAGAAAGGCACCTCTCAGTGATCAAGGAGTATATAAAATCCCTTGTTCTTGTGGCAAAGTCTATATTGGAGGAACCGGGAGTGCGGGGAGCCAGCGTGAAAATACCTTAAAAATACTTTTTATCGCTCTTTTGATGCACAGTTTGAAGTGCGCATCTCAGCATTCGTAGAGCGCAGTTGCATCTGGCCGTGTTGCCATAACCCCAATTTTTTTTCGGGACCCATTGATTCTTTATGATTGTTCAAATCCGTCTTTTCTATCGCATTCTTTCCTTTATCTATCCACGTCAATCTTGTTCTATCTATTTGGCAATCTAAATGCATGTCTATCTTTTTCAATGCCCTTTTCTCTATCTCATCCTATCCTTCATCTATCCACGTCAATATTTTCTTACCTCTTCAACAATCTAATTCCCTTATATCTTTTTTAATCCCCTCTTCTTCATCTCATCCTATCCTTCATCTATCCACGTCAATCTTTTACCATGTCTCTGATAATCCCCTCTTTTCTACTTTCTTATCCCATCCTTTATCTATCCACGTCAATATTTTCTCATATCTCTGTCAATCTAAATTCCCATCTATCTGTTTTAATCTCCTCTTCTCTATCACATCGCACCCTACATCTATCAACGACTATCTTTTTCTACCTCTTCATCAATTCGAATTCACGTTTATCTTTTTCAATGGCCTCTTCTCTATATCATCCTATCCTTTATGTATTCAAGTCAATATTTTTCTATCTCTCAGTCAATATAAATTTCCGTCTTCTTCAATCTCCACTTCCCTATCTCATCCTATATTACATCTATCAACTTCTATCTTTTTCAATCTCCTTGTCAATCTGACGTCTATCTTTTTCAATCTCCTCATAAGTATCTCACTCTGTCCTTGATCAATTCATGTCGATCTTTTTCGGTCTCTATTAATCTAAATTCCCGTCTATCTTTTTCAATCTCCTCTTCTCTATCTCCTATTATACAACATCGATCAGCGTCTATCTTTTTCTCTTTGTCAATCTGAATTCACGTCTATCTTTTTTAATCTCCTCTTATCTATCTCATCATCTCTGTACCTACCAATGTGTATCTTTTTCTATCTCCTTTTCCCTATCCCATCGTGTCATACATCTATCAACGTCTATCTTTTTTAAATGTATTTTTCAATCTAAATTTACGTCTATCTTTTTCAATATGCTTTTCCCTATCTCATCCTATTCTTTATCTATCCACGTCAATATTTCTTTATTTCTTTGTCAGTCTCATTTCACGTATATCTTGTACAATATCCCATTCCCTATCTCATCGTATCATACATCTACCAATGTTTATATTTTACTTCTATTTTTAAATCTAAATTAACTTCTATCTTTTTCAATGCCCTCTTCTTTATGTGAGCCTCTCCTTTATCTATCCACGTCAATATTATTATATCTCTCTGTTAATCTCAATTTCCGTCTATCTCCTTGAATCTTCTTTTCCCTATCTCATCCCATATTACATTTATCAACGGCTATATTTTTCTGTCTTCTTGTAAATCTAAATTTACGGCTATCTTTTTCAATCCCCTTATCTCTATCTCATTCTATCCTTTACCTATTCATGTCAATCTTTTTCTACCTCGGTTAATCTAAATTCCTGTCTACCTTTTTCAATCTCCTCTTCTGTATCTCATCTTATACTACATCTATCAACGTTCATCTTTTTATATCTCTTTGCCAATCTGAAATTCACGTTTATCTTTTTCAATCCTTTCTTTTCTATCTTATCCTATCCTTGATCTATCCACATTAATATTTTGTTTTCTCTCTGTCAATCTAAATTTCTATCTATCTTTTTTAATCTCCTCTTCTCTATCTCATCGTATCCTACCTCTATTAATGTCTATCTTATGCTGTCTCTTTGTTGATCTAAATTCACGTTTATCTTTTTTAATACCCTCTTCTCTATCTCATTCTATCCTTTATCTACCCACGTCAATCTTTTTCTATCTCTTTGTCAATCTAAATTCAAGTCTATATTTTCCAATCACCTCATCTCTATCTCATCCTATCCTTTATCTATGCATTGCAATCTTTTTCTATCTCTGTTAATCTAAAGTCCCGCCCATCATTTTCAATCTCCTCTTCTCTATCTCGTCCCATTCTATTTTTTTGTCATTCTAAATTCACGTCTATCTTTTTCAAATCCGCCTTTTCTATCGTATCCTTTCCTTTATCTATCCACGTCAATCTTGTTCTATCTGTTTTGCAATCTAAATTCACGTCTATCTTTTTCAATGCCCTTTTCTCTATCTCATCCTATGTTTTATCTATTTTTATATGTCTATCTCTTTTAATCTCCACTTTTCTATATCATCGTGTCCTACATCTATCAACATCTATCTTCTTCTTTCTCTTTGTCAATCTAAATTTCCGTCTATTTTTTTCAATCCCCTCTTTTTTATCTTATCCTATCCTTTATCTATCTTTCTTATCTCTCTGTTAATCTAAATGCCCGTCTATCTTTTTCAATCTCTTCTTCTCTATCTCACCCTATACTACATCTGGCAACGTGTATCTTTTTCTATCACTTTTTACATCTAAATTCCCGTCTATCCTTTTCTATCTCTTTGTTTCATCTAACTTCACGTATATCTTTTTCCATCCCATCTTCGCTATCTTGGCCTATCCTTTGTCTACCCACGTCAATATTTTTCTATCTCTTCGTCCATCTAAATTCACTCCAATTTTTTTAATATCCTCTCCCGTATCTCATCGTATCATACATTCATCATTATCTATCTTTTTCGATACCCTCTTCTCTATCTTATCCCATCCTTTATCTATTTGTGTCTATCTTTTTCTATATCTGTTAATCTTAATTGCCGTCTTTATTTTTTGAATCTCCTCTTCTCTATCTCATCGTATCCTACATCTATCAACGTCTATCATTTCTGTCTCTTTGTTAATCTAAATTTACGTCTATCCTTTTCAATGCCCTCTTCTCTATCTCATCCTATGTTTTATCTATCCACAAAAATATTTTTTCATCTCTCAGGTAATCTAAATTTCCGTCTATTTTTTTCAATCTTCTTTCCCCTATTTCATCGCATCATGCATCTATCAAAGTCTATATTTTCATATGTATTTTTCAATTTAAATTCACGTCTATATCTTTTAATCTCCCCTTCTCTATCTCATCGTATCCTACATCTATCAGCATCTATATTTTTCTGTCTCTTTGTCAATCTAAATTCATGCATATCTTTTTCAATATCCTCATCCCTATCTCATCCTCTCCTTTATATATTCATGTCAATCTTTTTCTATCTCTCTTTTGGCTATCTCATCCTATCCATTGTCTATCCATGTCAATCTTTTTCTATCTATTTGTTAATCTAAATTCACGCCTCTTTTTCTCAATATCCTCTTCCGTATCTCATCGTATCATACATTTATCATTATCTATCTTTTTCGATACCCTCATCTCTATCTCATCCTATCCTTTATCTATTCATGTCTATCTTTTTCTATATCTGTTAATCTTAATGGCTGTTTATCTTTCTCAATACTCTCTTCTCTATCTCAACCTATCATTTATCTATCCACGTCAATATTTTTTCATCTCTCGGTGAATCTAAATTCCCGCCTATCTTTTTCAATATCCTCATCTCTATCTTATCTTATCCTTTATATATTCATGTCAATATTTTTCTATCTCTGGTAATCTAAATTCCCCTCTATTTTTTTCAACTCTCTCCTTTCTATCTCACACTATTCTTTATTTATTTATGTCAACCTTTTTCTATATCTGTTAATCTAAATTCCCGTCTACCTTTTTCAGTCCCCTCATCTCTATCTCATCCCATCCTTCACCTATTCATGTCAATCTTTTTCTATCTTTGTTAATCTAAATTCCCGTCTATCTTTTTCAATATCCGATCCTCTATCGCATCCTATACTGCATCTATCAACGTCTATATTTTTTTATCACTTTGTCAATCTAAATTTACGTATATTTTTTCAATCCACTCATCTCTATCCCATCCTATTCTTTATCTATTCATCTCAACATCTTTGTATCTCTGGTAATCTGAATTCCCCTCTATTTTTTTCAATTCCCTCCTTTCTTTCTCACACTATTCTTTATTTATTTATGTCAATCTTTTTCTATCTTTGTTAATCTAAATTCCCGTCTATCTTTTTCAATATCCCTTTAAATAATAATTAACGATGTTCTTCAAAAACAGGGAAGATGTCTCCTACGAAACGTCGAAGTGACTGATGTTTTTTGTCCTAGCGGTGGTGTTGGCGGAATTCAGTAAATTTCATTTATTAAAAATAATTCTTGTTTTCATTATTTCTGAGATATGAGTCTCTGGTTTTTTGAAGAAAATATTTTTCATATACTAAATTAACTTTTTTAATTTGATCCAAAATGATACGAAAGGCAGTATTAAGCAACAACTTTTTTTTCAGCATGAGATTTTCATATTTGCATATAGGGGTCTCTTTAATTATTTACAAACATACTCTCACTGATCCAGATAAAAACGATTGATTGACATTTAGATACGAATGTTATTAAAAATTTCGTTTGCAGGTTTTTCGCAAGGCTTGCCCTTGTGATTGTTTGAACATTGTTCAAACAATTATATGGTAATCTTTCTAATTGGAAACGTTTATGATTTCATAATATGACCTTCTTATGGTTTCAATAGAGTTAAGATTGTTACAGCATCGCATTATTTTATTAAACTTTTCTATATTTTATGTTTTTTATGTTTATAACCTTTTTTAAATTATTATGTACAGTTCCAAGTATTTATTTGTATCAAGAAATTAGTTTCTTCCCACCATTCAATTGGAAAATATTTTGTCTAATCGAATCAGTAATTTTCTACTAGTGGCTCACTTTTCACTAATCAAATCTGTGAAATTTCAGCAGTAATTATGGAAATTTTACAAATTTTGATTTAAGGAGGCAATAGTATCTTTCGTGAGAAAAAAAAAAAAATTACAATAAAATTCTTTAGGGCCTCAATTTATACTTATTCAAGCTAAAAAACAGAGTTCTGATGAAAAGTAACGTATGAGCACCCTGTGTATGTAAAATTGATTCCTCTGCCTTTTTTGATTAATTTTTTAGGGATAATTTGGAATTTCGAATAACATGTTACGAGCAAAATTCCATTTCCAGTTTAACTCAAAATACTTTCTGGTTCTGAAATTCATTCAAGTTCCACATCAGTAGGGACAGCTTCCGAATTTAATTTTTTGTAACATTTGTTTTTTATTCTACGAGAATACATTCTGATTTAATTAGTAATGATGCCGGACAAATCCGGGTAGAGTTTGGAGAAAAAGAAAATAAATTGGCATAGGATGCAGATAAATAGACAAATTTTTATTTGCCGAAAGCTGAAAACTGTTCCTAAAGATATACAGATTTTAGATATAGATGATAATTTTTGTTATACTCACCAATAAAATTAAAGATGACCACCAGGGTGATGACCAGAATATTAACAATCTTCATTCTTTCAAGTGGAGGAGAAACAGATTACAATAGTATTAGAGAGTTTGATCAACTGTTGAACTAATGAATATTCTGGTGCATCATTAGGGTATATATAACAGGCCTCTCCACAGAGGAGAAATTTGAGGATTTCCTCTCGGGGGCACAGAGATTAGTCATTATCTCATGGGTTGTAGGCATCAAGTTTACCTTCTGATATATTTGTATTTCATAATCAGTTTCGAGAACAAAAGTTTAGTAACGCAATTCGTTATTTTGCAAGAATTAAAAGGATGGATATCACTCTTTCAATCATTATTAATTTTAAGATTTCGAAGATCTACAAGATTTCAAGGTTTTTCAATAGATTATAAGGAATTTCATAAGATTTTAATAGGATATAAAAGTGTGTTGCAGAAATACGTTTTAAAACTGCGCAGAGGATGTCACATCCCGTGACTAATTGTTTGTTGAAAAAATTAGACAATAGAATGATGCCATGATTACGTAAATAATTCGATCAACCCGGATGTATGATACCACGTATCGATGTGACGCTTAATTAGGTGAACAAATATCGCCCCGTAAGAGCGAGAGTATAACGAATATTTAGATAAGTGAAAAATAAAGAAAATAGAATATGAAACTTCTACACATGCACAAAGGTCCTCAATTCAGGACCAAAATCGAGCAAAAACCATCAACTAAACCAAAATGCATGTAATTTAAATCATATAAATACCACGAAGTTCATAGCCTAAATGTTGAGAATCATCAGAAGTATTTTGGTGTAACTGGGTACCTATTTGCCACAGGTGTTCATCAGCGAAAACTATCATTCAAAAATTTACGAAATAGCTGTATCCAGTTCTAATCTCCATCAAGGATTAACTATTCAGCGTAAAACTCAATCAAGGATCAATTATTCAGTGTACTACTTCATCAACGATCAATTATCCAGTAGACTACTCCATCAAAGATCAATTATCTAGTA
>CAKNYM010053320.1:0-20355 GCA_932195095.1 Andricus curvator | reverse complement strand
AATCAGCACAGTTTTGTAGAAAAATCGATTATATTCGACGGTATATACACCCAAGAAAATGTTATTGTTTACACTTTTTTCCGAAAATTACTGAAAGAGTGGTCAAAAATATTTCAACCTAATACTAAATATTTGATGCAAAAATGTTGTATCTTTTACCTTATCTTGAGAAAAAAAATGCAAATTGTATCATTATGAAAATTAAATGATTCATTTTTGAATTTGTGAAAAAAATGTTTGATATGAAATATTTGCTTTTCAAATTAGGGATCACACAAAACAAAACATACAACAATTATAAGAAAATTTAAAAAATGTATGGATAAAAAATCTGCTCTATATGCGTTGATTAAAAATAGTATAACAATTATTAAAATAAATACTAACATGAATAAAAAGTAAAGTATGGAAAAAAACTTCTAATTGAAAATTTGTCAGAACAAATATATAATTTGATCTGCTTTGATGTTCACAAAATGACGAAGACAATTTTTGGAAAAATTCATTTTTTCGACCTTTTTGAATTTTTTACCCTAAAACTAATAATTTTAAAATGTGGTAGCCGCTGGACCGGGAAATGAGCAGGATCTAATTTACAGAGAACCTGCAGAAGATAGAGAAATGCCGAGATTCTCTGCATTTCGCTGAAAATAATTTTTCTCTACATACTAATTTTCACGCAAATATCTGTCAGACCAAATTAGCAGAGAAATTGGGGAGTTTTGCAGATAAAAGAAGGAAGATTTATCTGTATTTATCTGCAAACGTGATTGCAGAAAGGCCGCGGAAAAAATACAGGAAGATTTTTCCACCAGGGTAACCTGGGTATTCTTACTCTCGGCGACGACGTTCGCATTCCTCACCCAACTTTTGCCCAATATTTCACTTCACCTTGTACTGGAATGCATCAACGATTCTCTTTTCCATCACCGCGCGCACTGGAAATCCAGCTAGGATCAACAACCCACTTTTCCACATCCCCGCGTACTGAAACTTCAGCACGCATTCAGCATTCAGCACGCATGAATTTAAAATTGAAGCGTTGATCAAAATTCCAAACTTTGTTTAAAAATTGAAGCATTCTCAAAATAGCATCTTAAAGCTAAGTGGTTAAAAATTATTAATTTGTAAATTGTGTGGTACGATCTTTGAAATTCAATCATTTTAATCTTAAGTGGAAAATTAATGATTTGAAAATCGACGATGAGGCATTTCCATGCAAGGAGAACTTCGTGTTTCTTCAAGTTGGAAGACAATTTTATAAGATGTAAAACTGACGTATACTAAGAAACTGTCAAACTGACATGACAGAAGAAGTCGTCAGACAAAATACACGCGAAAAGCGAACCGAAACATAGGAGCTTCAATGTGGATAAAGTGCATGAATAAGCTTGCAGATTATTATCATACGTTCAGACATTAACAATAGAAACACTCTTGTTATATTATTATTAACGTATTTCATACCAGAATATACATAGTCGGAGAAATATTTGCTTTACAATATGTTTGCAGTTTCACACATGAAATATTTTTGTTTTTCTTTTTCTATGCTTATTTAAGGTCTTGTTGTATCCAAGATAAGTAATATGAAACTTCAGTATAATAAACTGGAATTTCTTTACAAACTGTCCCACTGTACAACATCATCCTCCCGAAGAGTTCTATTGGCAAAACATTTTTTTTGGCTCGAATGATCTTTTCAGAAGGAGCAGTCAGCTCGCTTCCGGCTGATTGCTCCTGAAGAAAACATTCATCTCGCCTAGAAAAGCCAGTTTTATATCGCCGAAACATGACCTACTGTTCATTCGAGTGGAAAGCATTTCGAAGTAAAAAAACTAAATTATTTCGAAAAATATGTCGACTTCGCTAGGCATCGAAAGGTCATTCTAATGTAGCAAACAATAGATTTTTGTGAATTATTAGTATATAAAATGCTTATAATGAAAAACATTTGATAAAAATAATCTGTTCGCTGCGCGCGTGGCTTGGGATAATAACAAAGCACAATTTAGTAAAGTTTCAAAAATTTAGACGATTTCGCTTAAAAGTTTTAAATAAAAGAGTACAATTTTGAAAACTTTTGTATTGTATACCATTAAGCCATTTCCCTTTCGGGGTAGGCGTGACACTACCCGATTCGGGTAGTGTTTCTAGGTTGATAACTTGTAGTAAATAACTACAAGTGTGGGCTCACCACACCCACGATGTGCCAACAGCACTCAGTTTTCTCGAATGGTCACCCATCCAAGTGCTAACCGCGCCCAACGCTGCTCAACTTCAGTGATCTGACGAGAACTGGTTTTTTCAGCGTGGTATGGCTATATATTTATATATTTTATATATTTATATATATATTTTTATATATTTGGAAAATTTCAAGTTAAATATTTGTAAATATTTAATTCAGAAATTTCTTCAGTTCAACTTTGTCAAGTTTTAAATAAAGCAATCTTAAGTTCCTCGAGTAGAAAATTGTCAAATTTTAAGTTTTTTTTCAATTTGAAATTGTGTCATATTCATTGCTTCAATTTGAAATTATCTAATTTATTAAATGTCAGAAAGAAATTTTTGGGATTAGAATGTGTCAAATTTGAATGATATACATTTGAAACCATACGTTTTAAATTTTTGATTTCAAAAATTTCAGAATAAATTGAAAGACATTTTAATAAAAAGAAATGTCCTTTGAATCTTGTTTTCAGTAGACTAAGAGTGAACAGAATTTAGGGAAAATTCAACGGAATTTGAGAGAATTGAAAAAACTCAAGGAATAAAAAGATCCAAATGAATAAAATAAAATTTGAGTGAATGAAGAAGAATTTTAGGCGAATGAGAAGAATTCGACTGAATTCATACAAATTTTGAATGAGAAAAATGATGTCAAATGATTAGTTGGATATATATAAATTATATGGCAAATTATAAATCTGTAAAATCAAAATAAAAGCAAACGGTAATTCCAAAGAATACAAATGATGATACATGATAATTTGGAAAAAATAAAAATTAGGGCAAACGTTATTGCATAAAAATAAAAATGAGGGCCAATGGAAAAAAGAATGCTTGAGCATATATGGAAGAGTTGTCCTAAGTCGGCACAGTAAGATTTTTTGTCGAAAAAAGAGGGTAAACAGGGTTTAGTCGCGCTTCAATGTCTTTGGTCGGGTACCACGATTCCTTATCTACAATTCTCTGTCGATTTTTGCTATTCTCAAAATGGTGGTCCTAAGCCGGCACCTCCTGGTACTGAGTCAGCACAAAATTTTTTTGCTCGAATGCAAGAAAAAGGGCAGGTTAGATCAGTTCTAGGAGTAAATGGACCAATTGAAACCATTTACAATGAAAAGACATGTAGAATATTGTCAAACTTTATTTATAGGATGTACACCTACCAGAGACAAGCAACATGCAGTCAAAACACAACCAAACTAAAAAAAAACGAGGGACATGGAATTGAAACACAACCAAATAAAATAACACAAATAACAACAAAAGAAATAAAAAAACGTGCCGAATCAGGACCACCTGTTTGGTGCCGACTCAAGGCCACTACGAATGTTTACACATTTCATGCTACGACGCACACGAAAAACATCCGAATGAAAAATCGACTTTATCAGGCCAACACCAAGTTGAACTGAAGCAATTTCTGAATTAAATATTTACAACTACTTACCTTTTAATTTCAAACTTACACTAAACTAAAATTAGAGCTGGCTTCGCTGCGAATTGCGATTAAAAATTTAAATTTAAATAAAAAAAACATGCTTCCGAGATATTAAGTTTCTGAATAAGGGTAAATGAAGTTTGATCTGAAGAATGTTAGCCAATTCCGACAAAATCGACGGACAATTTTGAAATTTAAATTTCATGGGTTTTCAAAATCGGCTTTGAAAAGCGTTTAAAAATATAATATTAAAATTTTTGGAAATTTTTACCGGACGTTTTATAAAATACATTACGAGAAAATAGTGACCATTATTAACTGTGTTTTGAAATCAAGAATCGATTATTAATTATATCTGTGAACCTCAAATATTAAAAAAATTCATTATTCAAAAGAAAAGCGCAAAAAAGGCTTATAGATCTTCAAAATGACTAAAAATTAAGCTTTACTCATTTTCGGAAAGGACTGATTATTTTCAAAAAATTCTAAATTAAGCGAATTTTTTAAAAATGTATAATCTTTTATTAGTATTAACTAGTAAAAACCGTACATATAACAAATTCGC
The DNA here is from genome assembly GCA_932195095.1 of Andricus curvator. NCBI lineage: Eukaryota > Metazoa > Arthropoda > Insecta > Hymenoptera > Cynipidae > Andricus > Andricus curvator. Next base: position 16,120 of record CAKNYM010053320.1, on the reverse strand, counting down.
CATCATTTTTGAAAGCAATGGCAAATTGTTTTCAATGTTGAAAAATGGTAATTTTCAAATCGAAAAAGAAAACAAAAGATATTAGCCGATTGAAAATGTGAAAGAATCGCTTTTTTCGTATGCCAACCCAAGATTTTTTTTTGTCAGATCAAACGATTCGATTAATTTCAGCATTTTTACACCGGTCTATTATTATGCATTCTCTTTTTTATAAGTGCTTAACCATTTTTTTTGAGCCAGGAGAATTTTCTTCTTTTTGTGTTTTTTTTTCGAAAAATAGGCGACTAAATGTTTTTTTGTTTATTTTTTAATTGAAAATTGAATTCATTAGTCACGGGTATTTAAAAAAATTATGCTGATAAGATACACATCTGCTAATGCATATGTGAGATTTTAGAACTATATAATCTGAAGCACATTGCACACTGAGCAAACATCTGAATCTTCCGAAATGTCGAAGTTACAAACATTTTTTCTCCTAGTGTTGGTGGTGTCGACGGAATTTGGTAAATTTCAATTATGAAAAATAATTTTTTTTTGAAATTATTTATAAGACTCCAGTCTCAGATTTTTTTTTAACAAATATTTTTTATATACTAAAGTAATTTTTTTTTAATTTCATAAAAAAACGTGAAGCAGTTTTAAGCAATAAATTCTTTTTCAGCATGAGATTTTCATATTTGAATATAAAATGAACAAAAACGTGGTATGAGCCTCAAATTTGAGAAATAAGATGTCTAAGATTAGAAAAAGGTGAATATTTAATCATTATTTTTTATTTGCCCTCATTTTTATTTTTCTCCATTACCGTTTGCCAAATTTTTATTTCTTCCAAATTATCATTTATCAACATTATTACTTTTTTGAATAACCTTGTGTTTTCAGTTCAATTTTACCAAATTAAAATTTGCCATAATTTTCATATTACCGAAATACTATATGATATAATTTTTATTTTTCCGAATGACCACTGGTATGATTTTTATTTTCCCGAATTACTATTTTCTCTAATTTTTATTTTATCCAATTATAATTTGCCTTATAATATTATTTATTTATATAGATCCATATTATATTTATATTTATTTATTTAGATTTTATAATTATTTTTTTATTTTATTTTAGTTAATTCGGATTTTTTTATTTCTAGACTTTTTTCAATTCTCTTAAATTTCGTAGAATTTGCCCTAAATTCTGTTCACTCCTAGCCTACTGACTGGCAGTTATACACAAAAACAGAATAATTTATTTTCAATAAGCGCGCCAACAGTAACCAATCCAGTTGTTGACGCGACGCATGCGCAATACGAAAATATCTCAAAATTTGGAGCACTGCTTGGACAGCCTTATTGGGTATATCAGGTTCCGGTAAAGTGTGTAGGAAACGATTGTAGCACAATCGGATCATCAACACACCAAACCTTGCTCTCGGACCGCCTGAATACGTTGCACTTGAGAACATGTGAGCCGAGAAGACCTGGAAAGGGGTTATACAATCAGCCTCCTCAGAACATAAAAGCAACTATCAATTTTTCAAATTTTTGAGAAAATAGGCAGTGTGAGAGCAAGGATTGGTATTTTGATAATTCTGGCGCTACTGTAACTGATCTCATATATGCTCACTTTAACTTATTGGGCAAAAAATTGTTCACAACCGTTTCACTCTCCGAAAGCAGTTCTGGCAGGAGGTATGTATCTGTCTGTCATTTACGGAAGACACTGAGGTTATGGCAACAGCGCCAAATGCGACTGCGCTTTACGAGTGTTGAGTTGCGCACTCCAAACTGCGCATCCCACCGGCCTTATAAAGTCTTTTAGGGTAGTTCGGAGATGCGCATTTAGAACTGCACTATGCCGGAAAAAATATGTTTTACATCAATAACCGTCTTCTTTCTTTTGTACAGTGCAGTCGGATCCACGAATGAAGAGATCTTCTGGTGGCGTGGCATCATTCGTCAATTACCAAGTGAGTGTGTTGCAAGCTTCGACACCAGTATTGAGCTGTTTTTGCGGAGGCAGTGTAGTGTCGGATTACTTTGTTCTCACTGCAGCCCACTGTGTTGATGAACCTAAAGTAATAATTCGAGCTGGATCATTATATTGTTTACGTGGTGGAAGTCTGAACACGCCAGAGCTTATTCTTAAACACAGAGATTACATGGGTGGAAGTAATGGATTTCTGCATGACATTGCCTTGATGAGAGTCTCTCAACCATTATCAGGTCCAAATATTGCAGTTAATTCCTCTTTCCCGAGGAAAGACTCCACCAAACACTTATGGTACAGTCAGTGGATGGGGAAGCATCTATGAGAGTCCTAATTTGAATGAAAGGCCTTTCATTCTACAAGCTGCAATCATACCGATACATAGCAAAGAAACGTGCAAAATGTATAGTGAATTGTATCGCGATCAGTATGGCATGATTCACCCTGACAGAGGACAAATTTGTGCTGGAAACCTAACGACCACCGCTTGTCATGGTGATTCTGGCGGTCCTTTGGTTTATAATGGATTTCAAGTTGGCGTCGTGTCTAATGGTTCTGCAGTATGTGGAACACTTCCAACATTTTTTACTGAAGTTTCACAGTACATAGCTTGGATACTAACATATGTTAAATAAGAACAGAAAAAGAATGACGAGAAGATTTCATGTATGAAACTGCAAACATATTATAAGCTAATCTTTCTCCGACTATGTATATTCTGGTATGAAAGACAATAATAATAATAATTAACAAGACTTTTTGTATTGTTGATAACTAAACCTATAGGTAGTCTACCTTTGACAGTCATTAAAGTCATTTTTTCATCCTAGAAAATCTTTCAAAATCCTTATGAAGTTTAGGAAATCATTTGCAATCTCATACATTTTTTTTATAAATCTCTTAAAATCCCTTGAAATCTTGAAGTTAATATTAAACCACAACCCCACTGTCCTTCACAGAACCCTAAGAACGGCGAATTGACTATACCCTCATTCCTTTACTTCTTTTTGCCCCGTATACCTTACCATTCTTTTAACACCCTTGCCCCTTTCCACATAAATTCCTTCTCACACATGCTGACAATTACCAATGCTATGGCAACAAAGCCAACTCCTCACCCCCTACAATCCAGTCATTCTTCCTACAACCGCAGTACCACACATTCTAGTCACACTCCTAATAATGATATTCCGAAGCATAGTCCATGCCCCCTCTATATCTTTATTGCGTATTAGCGTCTCCTAAGTTGCCCCATCTATGCATTTGTATATCTTATTCTGAAATTCTATTCGCACTTCTGGTTTCTCTTAATTCTCTATCCTGATTCGCGTCTGCTTCATCTTTTTAGTTCTCTTTATTCTCCATCCATGACCTAAGTTAATTTTTGAAACTAAGAGGTGATGACCCGTTTCGTATTCCCTTGTATTTCTTACTAGCTCTCTCAGTCTCTCATCTTCAATAACAAAGACAATCATACTGTGGCTATCGCATCTGCACCAAGTGTACAAGTGTCCGTTACCATTTGTTTTCGGATTTCCAAAGTTTCCTACCACCCTTTCCGTACTCTAGCGTTGGTTTCCAACCCATCCATTCATGTCTCCTAGTAGAATGCTTCTTTCGCCATGTACGCAAGTGTCTATAGTATCATTTAAAGTATCCCAGAAGGTGTCTTTCACCTCATTTCTTCCACCATTAATCTGGGAGATACAAATGCATACCCCTTCACATTCAGTTTTGCTCTCTCATTCATTATCACCGCTCCTGCATTCCAAGCCAAATTTAAATAAAACAAATCAATGTGATTTTGAAAAAGTACCATCTTGACGTTGATCTATTATGCATCAGACCAAAAATACTGGAAATGTTAGAAATTTGACACAGCTCAAAGCGTTCGAAATCGAATATATTAAAAAAGAAGAATGAAAAGTACAGTCAAAATCGGAGAAAGAGCCGGTTTTGGGCCGACGGTGGACCTAACGTAACCTAACTCAACCGGAAATAGCTCCACTTCGAACGAAAACAGTCAGGGGCGTATGAACCGTTTCCGGTAGATCTTACTGCCTGGTAAAAATATTTTGAAAATTGTTTTTCTAATACGGAGACATAGGTAAACTAAATATTTCACGTAAATGAGGAAGAAAGTTCCCTACTACACGTTGAAATAAATGCGTTTCCGGCTTACGTACTTTAAACGTTTGCGGGCCGTTAAGCACCTCGTTTAAAATGAGAGCTTTCTCTTAAATAATCGGTCCAGATACTCTGTCGCTCGCTTGATTAAACCATTCGATAATAACAGCATCCAAAGGCACATCACTTTTTTGCAGCTATTTATGAATAAGCGAAACACGTCGTAAAAAAAACATTTCAAGTGGGAAGGACGCATTTTTGCGTATGGCGCATAATGCATGCGACGCAGTTTGATAACTAGACATACGCAGAAGCTATTTTAACCAAAAGTCACTTACTTTCATAAATTTTAGAATAACTGTCCACGAAAACCACAGTTTCCACAATTCTCACGTCAACAGTTGACAGTTTGAGATTACAAAACACTGCAGTGGGACTCTGATGATTGAAGTCGATCGGACCTCTCTTTTCACCATGTAATATAGACAGAGATGATCCGATTGTCTTCCAATGACAGGCCTTACTTTTCGTTTCGAAGCAATCATACTCACTCTCGGTCTATTCAATACTTCTTCTTCTTGTTCTTCTTCTTCTTTATTTTCTTTGTCGAATCTTAGAGCCTATTGGGTAGCTACGACAGCGCCACCAATTTGCTGGTGGACGCGAGCTCGCCATCGGACTTATTCGCTATGTAAACGCGTGTGGCTCCCGCTTCGAGTGAACTGTCGCAATATCATGAAGCAGTTCCACAGGTAGGTTTTCATCAAATCTGTACGTTTTGAGAATCCCTCAGTCAAAAAAAAAAACGATTTTTACGAAGGTTGCTGTCTGCCTGTAGTCTGTAGTATCGTGTAGGCGCGATAACTTTCGGAAGATTGATCAGATTGGATTGTGCTTTGGCAACCTTTTTTAAGGCTAAAAAAGAAAGAACGAGTTCGATAACCAGCTAATTTGGATGAAAATTCAAAAAGTTAGAGCATTTTCAAAATGTTTGAGACCATTTTTTTTTCAAAATTGGAAAATTCCATGTGCGGCCGTTCATAGTACTCAGAAAGTCGAACAATTTATCCTCATGACTTCTTCCGATGAAAGTAAACTTATTAGAGTGACAGCATTTTCACAATACAAAAAAACGAAAGAAAATGAACATTTTAAGCCAAACAATGCACGATATGAAAAAATGTCAAGGAAAGAAAAACGATGCTTTTTGAAAGCCCTAGAGGATTTTCATAACAACTTTTTGCATTTTTCCGATAAAATCGAAAATTCAAATTTTGATCGCACAAAAAATAATGAAAAATAAAAAATTACATTTGCGGTCAAACTATGCAAGATACGAAACAAAATAAATCAACAAAAATTGTGCACCCAGAAAAGATCTGCAAATTTGTTATTAATCACTTTTCTATATGACACTTAGTTTTTGTTTTATTCGTAAAAAACATTAAAAATAAAAAAATCCAATTTCTGGGCAAACGACACAAGCTGCGAACGAAAATAACAAAACAAAAGTTGTTCACCCAAAAAAGAGCTACAAATTTGTTCTGGATAATTTTTTGATTGGTTGCGTAGTTTTTGTTTTATTCGTAAAAAACAACATTGAAGATAAAAAACTTAAATTTTTTGACAAACGACACAAGGTACGAAAAAAAAATTAATGGACAAAAGTTCTGCATCCAAAAATAATCTATAAATTTGTTATAAACTCTTGTTTCGAAAATATATTAAAAATTAACAATAAGTTCCATTATTTTTCTTCCAATTCTTAGATTTTTTAACCTACTGCTAATTGTTGAAACAATTTTATTTGTATAAAAAAATATTATCTTATAATATCGCAAATAATTCGTATTTTCTGAATACTATTGCATAATTAATTAATGTGAACACACATTTGTGGACATTTGTGGCGGTCCGAAAGCAGGGTTTGGCGGGCTGATGATCAGCTTGTGTTAAGGTCGGTTTTTGAACTGTAAAAAAGAATACTGTACAACATCATGCTCCCGAAGAGTTCTAATGGCCTACAATTTTTTTTTTTGCGCGAATTATATTTTCATAAGGAGCAGTCAGCTCGCCTTCGGCTGATTGCTCCTGCTGAAAACATTCATCTTGCGCCAGAATCAGCGACATACCAGTCCTTGCTCTCAGACCACCTATTTTGTCGAAAAATTGATAGTAGCTGTTATGTTCTATGGCGACGGTGATAGTATTCCTCCTTTCCAGGTCTTCTCAGTTCATAATTTTGTTCGCAAGTGCAAAGTATCGTATAGGCGGTCCGAGAGCGGGGTTTGGTGTGCTAATGATCAGCTTCTGTTACAGTCATCTCCTAACCTGTCAAAAAGAACACTGTACAACATGATGCTTCGGAAGAGTTATAATGGCGTACAATTTGTTTTTGGCTCGAATGATATTTTCATAAGGAGCAGTCAGCTCGCCTTCGGCTGATAGCTCCTGCTGAAAAAATTCATCTCGCCTAAAAGCCCCAGTTTTACATCCGCGGCACATAACCTACTATGCATTCAAGTGGAAAGCATTTGAAAGTAAATAAACAAAATTATTTTAAAAAAAAGATGTGGACTTCGCTAGGCATCAAAAAGTCATTCCAGTGTAGCAAACAATCGATTTTTGTGAATTATTAGCACATAAAATGCTAATAACAATAAAAAATATTTGATAAGAATAATCTGTCCGCTGCACGCGCGGCTTGCGATAATAACAAAGCACAATTTGGTGAAGTTTCAAAAATTTAGACGAGTTCGCTTTAAAGTTTTAAATAAAAGAGTACGCAAAAATGTCTTTCCACGCACCTGTTCCAAACTGAAAATTGAAGAGGAAAAATTTCTAAATAATATTAGCACAATTTTTTGCCTATTGTTAGTTTTTTTTCAATTTGAAATTTTGTCATATTCATTGCTTCAATTTGAAATTAGCTAATTTATCAAATGTCAGAAAGGATTTTTTTAGATTTGAATCATGTAAATTTGAAACCATACGTTTTAAAATTTTAATTTCAAAGACTTCAGGATAAATAAAAAGAAAATTAATAAAAAAATGTCAGTTGAACCGTGTGCTCAATAGACTAAGAGTGAACAGAATTTAGGGCGAATTCAAGGGCATTTGAGAGAATTGAAAAAAATTCAAGAAATAAGAAGATCTAAGAATTAAATAAAATTTGAGTGAATGTAGAAGAATTCCAGGCAAATGAGAAAAATTCGATGAAATTCATGAAAATTTTAAATAAAGAAATTTATAATAATATATATATATAATAAATAAGAATTTTAAAAAATAAAAATTAGAGAAAATAGTAATTCGGCAAAAAAAATCAAGATTTTAGTCCAATGTTATTTGGAATTATTTTGCATTTTAAATTTCTATTTGGTTCTGTGATATAAAAATTATGGCAAATTATAATTCGGTATGATCAAAATAAAAGCAAATGGTCATTCCGAAAAATACAAATTATGATATACATGATAATTTCAAAAAAAGTAAAAATTACGGCAAGCGTTAATGCAGAAAAATAAAAATTAGGGCAAATAAAAAAATGCTCAAATATTCATTTTTTTTAAAACTGGGACAGTTTATTTCTCAAATTTGAGATTTACGTCACGTTTTTTTTAAATTTGTATGCAAAAATTGAAAATATTTGCTTTGAAAAACCTGAGACTCAAGTCTTATTAATAATTTGAAAAAAAAAAAAATTTAATGAGTGAAATTTACCAAATTCCGCCGACACTACCAGAACTAGGATAAAAAATAACTGTAACTTTGACATTTCGGAAGACTCAGAATGTTTGCTCAGTTCGCAAAATTCTTCAGATTATATACTCCTAAAATCTCACACATGCGTTAGCAGATGTGTATCTTATCATTAAATTTTTTTGGTAATACCCGTAAATAATGAATTTTCCCGATTTGAGCAAAATAAAATTTCCAAAAATTACAAGTATTTGAATTTGGTCGCTTATTTAAAAAAATATCAGAAAAAAAATCTCTTGGCTTAAAAAATGCTTAAGCACTTATAAAGCTGATAGGATGCTTTTTTTATATTAGCAGATTTTGAAAAATATATTACAGAAAATAAAAAAATTATTTATTGTTTTATAACGGAATACATTAAAAAATAAAATTTTAGAAAATTAAAGGTGACAGAATTTGTAATTGCCTGAAATTGCATTATGATAGCCCGGTATGAAAATGCTGAAATTCATTGAATCGTTTGAGATAAGGAAAAAGTGCGTGGGTTGGCATCCGAAAAAAGCGATTTTTTAAAATTTTGAATCGGTTATATCGTTTGTTCTCTTTTTCAATTTAAAATTAACATTCTTGAAAATTGAAAAAAAATTTCCATTGGTTTGAAAATGATGGCGATTTTTTTATATGTACAGTTTTTACTAGTTAATAATATTACTAGAAGGTGAAAAATACAAAAAAAATTATGAAATTTTTTTTTCTGAATAAGGAAAATAATAACATGTTTCTTTGGTTCAAACTGGAAAAATTTCACGTTTGACATATTCAACATTTCCAAAATGTGTGCATACGACTTAATCCAAAAAACATGTACTTTGCACATTTTCAAAAAATTTTTAATTAAGCAAATTTTTCTTCACGTTTAATCTCTTATTATCGTCAACTAAGAAAAACTGTACATATAAAAAATTTACAATTATTTTCAAACCAATGGATTTTTTTCAATTTTCAAACATTTTAATTTTTAAATCGAAAAAGAGAACAAAAGATATCCGATTTGAATAAAAAAATCGCTTTTTTCGGATGCGAAACCACACTTTTTTTTCCTCAGAAAATTTCAGTTAACGAATTTTTCAAAAAACCCAGGGTAAAGCAATAATGACGGGTATTGCCGATAATTATTATGATAAGACGTGACATAAACTGTGCAAATATTCGGTGTCCTTCGAAATGTCAAAGTTACTGATAAATTCTCATGTATCATATTTTTTATTTTTTGGAATTACCGTTCCTTCTAATTATTATTTTACCGAATTATAATTTGCCATAATATTTATATCACTGAAATACTATATGACATAGTTTTTATTTTTCCGAATTACTATTGGTATAATTTTTATTTTTGCAAAATACCATTGGTATAATTTTTCTTTTTCCGAATGAAGCACTACTTGAAATCATTTTTATTTTACCAAATAACTATTTGCAATAACAATTATAACATATGGTAATCCAGAAAAATAAAAATGAGGGGAAATGGTTATTTTTATGTCCTGGACCAAATTTAATAAACTCAATAAATTTTTTTGATAGTTATAAATTGTTTTCAATTAATTCAAATTTCTTCTAAATACACCATGAATTTTTATGAATTTGATTTAATTCTTCTGATTTCCCTTGAATTCCTGCAAATTCACTTAAATTTTATTTAATCCATTCGGATTTTTTTATTTCTTGAATTTTTCAATTCTCTTAAAATCTGTTGAATTCGCCCTGAAAATACTCCCAGCCTACTCAATTCAATGGATATTTTGGGGATTTTTAAAATTTTGTTCAATTCACTAAATTTCTTATGAATGTCAGCAGTGTTCAATTCCCTTTATTACTTTTTAATCAACTCCAATTTTACTGTAATCAATATAATATTTTTAATCATATAATTTCAAATTGCAACAATGAATATGACACAATTTCAATTTAAAAAAAAAATGGCAAATTTTTAACTCCAGGCATTTAAGATGGCTGTATCTAAAATTTGATCCAGTTGAACTAAAGCAATTTCTGAATGAAATATTTACAAATACTTACCTTTTAATTTCAAAGTTACACTAAACTAAAATGGAAGCTGACTTGGCTGCGGATTGCGATAAAAATTCAAATTTCAATAAAAAAAACATGCTTCCGAAATATTAAGTTTCTGAATAAAGGTAAATAAAGTTTGATCTAAAGAATAGCCAATTCCGACAAAATCGACGGAAATTTTGCAATTTAAATTTCATGGGTTTTAGCTTCACTCATTTCCTGATAGGACTGATTATTTTCAATAAATTATAAATCAAGCGAATTTTAAAAACATTTCTAATCTTTTATGATCTTCTTTTTGTGTTTTTTGAGAAATAGGCATCAAAATGTTTTTATTTGATTTTTTAATTGAAAATTGAATTGCTTATCGCAATCCGCATCCACGCCTATTCTAATTTTAGTTAAGTGTCACCTTGAGAGTTTCCATTTACAATTATTTATTTTAAAATGCTTTTAAATTAAGAAATAAAAATTTAAAAATTTTAAAAATAAGTTTTTTTTCTGTAAAAAAAAAGTTAAAAAAAAATACTCGCAATTTCGTAAAAATTTGTTGTTCTCAAATCGTGAAAATACTTGCTGGGTAATTTAATTAATTACGGGCATTTCCAAAAATTATTATGATAAGATGCACATCTGCTAACGCATATGTGAGATTTCAGGAGTATATAATCTGAAGAATTTTGCAAACTGAGCAAACATTCTGAGTCTTCCGAAATGTCGAAGTTACAGTTATTTTTTGCCTTAGTGGTGTTGGTGTCGACGGAATTTGGTAAATTGCACTTATTAAAAATAATTTTTTTTCAGAGTTATTTATGAGACTCGAGTCTCAGGTTTTTTTAAGCAAATATTTTTTATATACTGAAGTATTTTTTTAAAATTTGATAAAAAAAAATCGTATAGCAGTATTAGGCAACAACTTATTTTTTAGCATGCGATTTTCATATTTGCACAAAAATTAAACGAAATAACGTTATGTGAGCCTTAAATTTGAGAAATAAGATGTCTAAGTCTAAAAGAAAAAAAAGATGAATACTTAAACATTATTTTTTATTTGCCCTAATTTTTATTTTTCTCCACTACCGTTAGCTCGAATTTTTATTTTTTCAAAATTATCATGTATCAACATTTTTATTTTTCGGAATTACCATTTGTTTTCATTTTAATTTTACCGAATTACAATTTGCCATAATTTTAATTTTTCGGAACTATTATATATCATAATTTTTATTTTACCGAATTACAATTTGCCGTATAATTGATTTATTTTTAATTTGTATTATATTAATATTCATTTTTTAATTTTTTATATTCATTTATTTTATTCATTCGGATTTTTTTATTTATAGAGTTTTTTTCAATTCTCCTGAATATTGTTGAATTCGCCCTAAATTCGGCCGTTTTTCATTAAAAAATTTTTTTCTTTGTTTAATTCACCCTGAATGCTCTGTGATTAAAAATTTTAAACGAATGATTTCCAAATGATATCATTCAAATTTGACACATTCAAATCTAAGACATTTCTTTCTGAAATTTGAGAAGTTAGATAATTTGAAATTGAAGAAATAAATATGACACGATTTCAAATTTAAAAAAAAACAACTAAAAATTTAGCAATTTTAAACTCAAAGCACTTAAGAATGCTTTATTTAAAATTCGATAAAGTTAAACTGAAGCTGAATCAAATATTTACAACTATTTACCTTGAAATTTGCCAAATTGAAAGTTTTTAAAATTAAAATGTCAAAATTCAATCTTAAAAATCTTTTTACAACTAGACGCACTGTAATAGTTGATTATAAAATTTTAACTTTAAAACGTGTCAAGATGAATAATTGTAAATTGACAATCTCAAGGTGAAACTGAACTAAAATTAGAACAGGCTTGGATGCGGAATGCGATAAAAAATTAAATTTCCAATTGAAAAACAAAATACAAAAATGCATAAAGCTTGATCTGAAAAAGTTAGCCAATTCCCAAAAATAGACAGAGGATTTTGAAATTAAAATAACATTAGTTTTTAGAATCGGCTGTGTATAGCGATTGAAAATCTCACATTAAATTTTTTACAAATTTTGGCATTACAGTTTATAAACAATAATGCGCCAAAAAATGGATCATTATTAACGGTTATTTCGAATCAACGATGATAAATCGATTTTTATTATTATCTGTGAATCTAAAATATTTAAGAAATGGTGGTAATATTATTCAGCAATTTTTTTGTTCAAAACTACAATTTGGGACAGGTGCGTGGCAAAACATTTTGCGTACTTTTTTGAACATAGTACACTGGGACCTCGTTTTACCAGGCATTTCAGGGGTAACCCAAATGGCCTTCACGGTAAATCGGGGTTCTACAAACGTTCTTCTTCTCCTTCTTGTTTGGGGCTTCTTATAGTGCCAAAACGTGAACTGCGCAACCCTGCTGACCATGCAAGCGCCTTTTTCTCGCCCCCTCCATGAATCACCATATTCGGTTTATCAGGTTCCGGTCAAGCGGGGTCCCAGTATACAGGTCACGATTGTAACAAGAGCAGATCATCAACATACCAAACCTTGCAGTGTGAGAGCAAGGATTGGTATTTGGACGATTCTGGCGCTACCGTAACTGATCTCATATGTATATGATTATTTTAACTTATTGGGCAACAAATTACTTACAACCTTTTCACTTTCCGAAGGCAGTTCTGGCAGGAGGTATGTGTGTGTCATTCACGAAATCCAGCTGAAAATTCCTGTATAGAAACCTCGAAGGATCTTGGACATGTTCCTGGACACGAACCTGCATGCAAGCTAACCTTTGAATGATCCTATACAGGTTCATTTACAGAGTGATTTGAGATGCGCGTTCATGTACAGGAATTTGTTCAGGATTCTACACGTGAACCTGCAAAGGAACTAATCCGCGAGGGTTCGCTAGTAGCTTGGCTCTCTTGATAGTAAGTTCGATCTTCGAGAGAATAAAAGGAAAGCAACTTCATTGCTGTAAGCGATATGAGTTTTCACGACGGCTTTCTGCAAAGGACTCCATAAGTGTTTCTTTACAGGAGCCCACGCCTCAATTTACTTTGCAAAGGAACCTGTATAGGACCCTATACTGGATCATTCAAAGGTTCCTTTGTCGGTGCAGGTTCCGTTACAGGATCATGTACAGTTTCCTTTGCCAAATTCCTGCGCAGGAACCGTCAAGATCACCTGAGCAGTTTCGTGTCCAGAAACATGTCCAGGATCCTCAGAGGTTCCTGTACAAAAACTTTAGCTGGTAGGACAATGAGGCTATGGCAACAGCGTCAACTGCTACTGCGTTATATGAGTGTTGAGTTGCGCACTCCAAACTGCGCATCGAACCTGCCTTATAAAGTCTTTCAGGACCGGAAAAAAATATCTATTACAATATTAAATGTCTCCTTTCAGGTACAGTGCAGTCAGATCAACTAATAACACGAATATCTGGTGGCGCGGCGGCACGAGTCAATTACCAAGTGTGTCTGTTGCGAGCTCCGACACGAGGACTGGAGTTTCATTGCGGTGGCAGTATAGTGTCAAATTACTTTGTACTCACTGCAGCCCATTGTGTTGCTGAAACTAGATTACTAATTCGAGCAGGATCATTATATTGTTTACGTGATGGGAGTCTGCACACGCCAAAGCTAATTATTAAACACAGAGATTACGTGGGTGAAAGTAATGGATATATGCATGACATTGCCTTGATAAGAGTCTATCAACCATTATCAGGTCCAAATATTGCAGTTATTCCTCTTTCCCGAGGAAACGCTCCACCAAACACTTATGGTACAGTCAGTGGATGGGGAAGCATCTATGAGAGTCCTAATTTGAAGGAAATGCCTAATGTTTTACAAACTGCAATCATACCTATACATAGCAAAGAGGCGTGCCAAATGTACAGTAAAATGTATCGCCAGCAGTATGGCATAATTCGCTCTGACAAGGGCCAAATTTGTGCTGGAAACCAAACGGCAACCTCTTGCCATGGTGATTCTGGTGGTCCTTTGGTTTATAATGGAGCTCAAATTGGGATCGTTTCTTATGGCTCTGAATATTGTGGAACACTGCCAAGTTTTTTCACTGAAGTTTCATATTACTTATCTTGGATACAACAATACCTTAAATAAGAATAGAAAAAGGAAAAACGAAAAGGTTTCATGTGTGAAACTGCAAATATATTATAAGTAAACATTTCTCCGACTATGTATATTCTGGTATGAAATACAATAACAATAATCAACAAGCGTACTTTGAGCACTTGGTCTACATTGAAGCTCCTGTCTTTTACAGTCTCTAAAGTTCCATTTAGAAAGATATTTGCAATCCCATACATGTGTTTATGAATCGCTCAAAATCACCTGAAAGCTTTGCGTTAATATTAGACCGCGACCCTATAATCCTTTGAAGAACCCTAAACACGGCAGGTTGCCTATATCTTCGTCCCTTCACCCCTTTACCCCTTAACACCTTCCTTTCTTTTTGTATCTCGTATTCCTTATCTTATACATCCCTTCTTACACATGATGCCAGTTACTCTCTACCTCTCTCCTTTCCCCTTTGCAAAAACGCCCAGAAAGTTAACTCCTCACTCGCTCCTATCTAGTCATTCTTCCTACAACCGCAGTACCACACACTCCAGCTACACTCCTAATAATGATATCCCGAAGCATAGTTGATGCCCCCTCTATATCTTTATTGCGTAGTGGCTTCTCCTAAGTTGCCCCATATATGCATTCGTATATCTTATTCTGAAATTCTATTCGCTCTTCTGGTTTCTGTAAATGTTGTATCCAGATTCGAGTCTGTTTCGTCTTTTATGTTCTTTATATTTTCCATCCTTGACCGAAGTTTATTTTTGAAACTAAGATATAATGATCCGTTTCGTATTCAGAACCTCTTCTTACCCTCTTATCTATTACTAGCTATCTCAGGTTTTCATCTTCAATACCAAAGACAATCATACTGTGGCTATCGCATCTGCACCAAGTGTACAAAATGGATAAATTTGTCTCTAAACCAAATATTTGTAATAAAGAAACCCTTTCCTAAGCACAAGGTAATCAATCTGTCACCGTTACCATTTGTTTTCGGATCTCCAAAGTTACCTACCACCCTTTTCATACACTCTCGTTGGTTTTGCAAACCATCCATTCATGTCTCCTAGTAGAATGATTCATTCTTCATGATCGCAAGTGTCTATATTATAATTTAAAGTATCCCAGAAGGCGTATTTTACCTTATTTCTTTCATCATCAACTTGCGTAGTACTACGTTACTTTTCTCTACAAAGAGGCTCTACGATATCACGTAAAAGAATCTATTTTCCGGTCTTTAGGACCCGCGACAATACCTGAAAACCTAGTGCCATTAAAGTACCCGCCCGAAGTACCCTGGTGGAAAAAATTCTCTGCAAATTCCTTGCAAATTACTTCATAATATTTCTGCAATAGCTCTGCAAGTCCTCTGCAAACGTCTCCTGCATTACTGCTTAAATTGAAACACCTTAGCATAAATGCAGAAGAACTCTGCATTACTCTTCTTCAAAAAATGGTCTGCATTCTCATGCATTTCTCAGCGAGTTTTCTGCAAAGAATATTCGCAAATACTCTGTAAAAGTCTCTGCTTTACTGTTTGAATTGAAGCACTTCATCAAAAATGCAGAGATGCTCTGCATTACTCTGCGGCAGACAATTCTCTGCATTGTTCTGAAAATGTTCGTAGAATTCTTGAACGGGACAGTAGTTTTAGCAATGAGAATCTTCAAAATTTGCGAAAATAAAGTCCGTTAAAAACAAAAGTGCGCTTTCGTTTCCAACACGAAAAAAAAATATTCCGATTTATATGGAGGGGCGGCTTCCACATTTAACCCACTTTGTATATCAGAAGGAAGGAAGGAAAGGACGGAGGAGGACACACGAGAGACACATTCTTAACTTATTGTGGTGCATTTTTTAAGGTCAAGCTCATATTATCGGCGAACACGTTTCATTACTCAAATGCTGGTTTATTTCAACAATATGAAGATTTTAGAGTAAAAAGTATACAATATAATGATTCTGGTTGTAAAGAAAATACCTTGAAATGAAAAGTCTGAACTTAGAAGAAATAGGTTTCAAATATTCAAAAATTTCTTATACTTGAACACTAAATTTATGAATGATTTCACAATTTGAAATTATTACGACATATTTGTTCAAAGATCTTGGCAGAAATTAAGAAA
>CAKNYM010053317.1:13248-46171 GCA_932195095.1 Andricus curvator | reverse complement strand
TATTACGTCTCCGCCCACTTACCAGTTCATCCTTATTCAATTGTTTTTAGCCTCTTCACTTAACTCCCGCGTCTGATTCAAATTACCACAAATTATCCGATTTTAATCCACTTTCTAGTCCCTATAGTCGACTAAAAAACCAGTTTCAAGTAAGTACCTATATCCTTCAATAATGTAAAATAATAAAAAAGTATAGTTAAGTAGTGCAAGGAAACCAAAATTTACCAATTATGTCATCTCCTACCCATTTCCCACTCTCCTGCTTTAATTGTTTCCATTCTAGCTCACTTCAAGTGAGTCCACTAGATCCAAAAAGAGCCACTCTTGAAAATCAATAAAAATCCTCCCTGCACACCCTTTCCAGTACTACTTTTTCAATTGTTTTTATATTTCATTTACATCGAACTAAAGTACCTCAAACTATCAATTGTGAAATCCATCCACTTCATATTCTAGAATTATTCTCATTGCTAATACATGACAATTCATCCACAATCCCACTCAGGGGTGAGTTTACAGATTTCGATTATGCAAAAAAAAACAATTATCACGTTCCAGACTACTCTACAGCGCTCCTCCTTCAATTGTTTTAATTGCTACATTATACCTAAAATACATCAAAGAGTGGTTCTTTGTGGCTCTTGTGGAGTCACTTGAAGTTAGCTAGAATAGAAACAATTGAAGCGAGGGTTTGGAAATGGGTAGGAGATGACATACTTGGTGAATTTTGGTTTGCTTGCACCATTTAATTGTACTTTTTTATTATTTTAAATTATTGAAGGATATAGTTGCATACTTGAAACTGGTTTTTAAGTCGAATATAGGGATTGGAAAGTGGATTAAAGTCGGATAATTTGTGGTAAATCGAATCAGACACCGGAGTTAAATGATTATACTAAAAACAATTGATTAAGGATGAACTGGAAAGGGGACGGAAACGTGATAAGTAATTGGTTTTTTGGCATAATCTGGACCTGTGAACTTGCGTTTGTGTAGGATTGTGGTATGAACACTGATATATATATATATATATATATATATAAATATGTAATTTACTTACCTGTTACTTGGCAGCTCAACGTGGTTATTCGTTTAGTCTACGACCTGAAAACTTTTTAAAAAAATTAGACCAGACTAAATGTCTGGTGCTGACGCCAGGCGCCTGTGGAGACGCCACTGAGAATTTGAAGTTTCATTGTTTTAGTGTGGAGAAGAAATAAAACTAGTTTAATCCCGACAACTCAGGAGAGGGAAAACGTGGGGACGATTTTGGAGCAAGGTTGATACATGTTTTCGACGATAAAGACAAGACAGATTAAATATCTAACATTATGAATTTATTCAACAGTAAAATTTTTCCTTGAAAAACATTAACATAGAAAACACAAGTACCGCATTATATCAGGCGCGAACGGAAAATGGCAAACATTAGTTGATTATTTGAACATCGGAATTCAAGAGGAACAAATTTTTAAACTCAAATCAAGAAAATTACATTTTAGTTTGAATTAAACATCGCGGCAAGTAAAACTTAAATTCTATTAAAATCGAATAATTCATTACAATCCATCGCGGAAATAAATAATAAAAGAAAAGGATTCAAAATTTTCAATACAATGGCCGACCTTACACAATATTACAAACAATGCCGAGACGGAACGAAAACTGACACCCACCTGATTCCAATCCCCGTGCGTAAACCAGAAAATATTGTTGATGAAGTCCTCTTTGGATTTCGATTTAATTAATTCCTTTGATTTTTGATTTCATTAATTCCTTGGTAATTCCAAAACACTGGAGTGTCTCACTGCTAATGCTCTCAACATAGAAGTTGCACAAGAACTGCCTAGCGGGAAAACGATACCCAGCGTCCACAGGAAAAGGTCCCAAAAGGACATTGAGGCACCATCTAGTGGTTAAGCGAGGAGTCTTATACTGCGGACTCTCTGGTACATACTCAGTATGTGTGGTAAGCAGTGAAGCAACAGCTGACGTTGTTTGGTAAAGAGAAAGGCATAGCAGAATGTCCCAGTGATAGATAGTCTCACTGAATTTTCGGAGTTTGGAGTTCGAAGTTATTTGATCAACTTTATTACATTGTTGAATACAACAAATTCTTCTTTCGGTCCAACGACATAGCACTTGACAATCAGGCAAGTGACAGCACCTAACGTCCCGGACCTAACCTTACAAAAATTCTAATACCTAGATCATGGGTCGACCAGGATTTATATTATATTAATGAAAGAAATATTTCAAAGGCCCTACCGATAGAAATCTCAGAATATTCACTAAAGATTCTCAGGCTCTGAGAAGCTTCAGAGAATATTCTCCGCAGGCACTCAGGTAGATATTTTTAAAGGTCCAGGTAGCTCGTTTAAATGGCCTGAAGGCTTTAAATTTTGAAATGTGCTTTTCGAAATTGAAATAAGAATTCGGTCATAAATAACAAGCCGAGAAACTAACTTGAAAGATTAGCCGACACTCTGTAAGTGTCTTTTGTTAAGCTTTCAGATTAAAATTTAGAAATAGATTTTTTTTTAATGTTGAAATACTTGAAACATTATAAAAAGTTAGAAAAAACCAGACTTATTTAACGTATGTAATACAATTAATATATATTGGTTGTATAAAAATTATACAACCTAACTAAAAATTAGTATACAAAATAAGTTACACACATTAAAATGTATGTAACTTATGTCGAAAAGTTCAAAATCAATAATTGAAACATCAAAAAGTTAAAACTAATTTAACGTCTGTGATATATATATATATATATATATATAAAATTTTATTTATAATAAAATTAATATATAGGTTGTATCAAAATTATACATAAAATGTTTTACAGCTGGGAAGAGAAAATATTATAAATTTTGAATCATTAAAGTATGGAAAATGAAGTTTATTAATTGAAGAACTTTGAAATTGAAAAATTTACTTTCATATAGAGTAGTTATCCCAAGATATTTGAATTTAAAAAACATCAATTCAATTTATATATAAAATTACAAATTATTATTAATTTTTAGGTTTCAGCGCTTTATTTGGATTTCTCTGTTTCAGAATTGCGGATAGGTTATAATCGTCTTTGTTAAATATTTCAATGTTTTATTATTACTGTTCATTATATTTTTAGTTCGAAGTTTTGAATTTAAAGCGTAAAATTGCTGGCAATACTGCAACTTCCTGCAAGTCCATGTTTTGGGTTGGAAGTGCAGCTGCACGTTCCAAATCTAAACTATCATGATCACTTTGCGTGACTGTAGGGTTCTGCATTTTTTTTTATTTTACCCGACCTGAGTTTCATTTATTTTAACTTAAGTGCAAATTCTTATTGGTGGGTAAGTTCGTTCGATGTAGTATCTTAATTTTAAATTCCCATTTCGATCGAAAATTTAATTAAAATTTTAATTTGGCATTTCATTAATATTCGGGTTCGAAAATATGTTTATATTCTTCGTAGGACCCTTTGTTTGGGTGATACATCGTGTGACCTTGGCGCAACTCGCGGGTGTTGCTTGCTGTACGTGCGACCTTGTTTTGCGCGTTTGAATAGTTCGTTTCGTTCGGCGCTTAAAATATTCGGCAAGAATCAAAATTCACTACGTTTTTCCCTTTCCAGGTTTCTTCTTTTTCTTAATTTTCGTGTATCTTCGGTTTTATGTAAATTTCAATTCCTCAAAGTTAGGTTACCTTCGATGATTTTATTTTCGACTTTTCATTTCACGTTTCAACTTCCTCTTAATTTTCCGTAATTTTAGATTTTTGTTTCCTAAAAGACCAAATTGTCACTCCCTAACAATATGATCATTTCTTCTGAATTTTTATTTTTAGTCTCATTCTAGTATCATTCTTTTTAAACTTCAGATAATTTTAGTAATTCACGAGATAAATTTTTCTAATATATTCCCGCTTAGGTTTCGTTGACGTAGTTCGTTTGAGCTATGCATACGATACGCGAATGCAGACTCGAATTAAAATATTCGTAAATACTGAGTACCATATAAAATACATATAATTTCAAGTATAAAATCATAGGCATGTATAAATCATTTGCATAAATATGTCAGATTATTGGCACAATCAATTATTTTCCTAAATATATCACATCATTGGCAAATACCAATCACTTGCATAAATATAAATCAGAGCACATATAAAAAATTCTGTCATATATTATAATACCAATAATAAACAAACATGAAAATTGCAGGTAAATCAAGTCAAATGGCAAAGGATGTGGATCGGTAGCATGCAAAAATATCAAAAAAAGTTGAATAGTAGTAGTTTTGGAGTAATCATGTACAAATTTTCAAATTTAAATTGTGTCCTTGTTTCTCTCAGCGGATTTTTTATTTTGAAATGGCAAGGTGTGTGGGTATTTTTGGATGGACGCCAGGTATGGTGGGAATGCCTACCAAGGAGGGAAAGTGAGATTTGGACGCTGAGGGAAAGGGGGTGAACACAAATAAAAGCCGTTCGATATGGAACAATACGTTTATTGTCACTTACATGGTCGGAGATCTTCCGGCCCGTGGCAGGTGACCGGTGAGATGGTGAAGATGACCGGATGTCTCAGTGGTGAAAAGGTGGTCCTGATAAGGACCGCGGCTGAGCAGCTGGGGAACGAACCACTTGAAGCGGCTAGACAGTATGGAGGAGGGATCCCCAAAGGATCGGAAAACTTCACAACACCCTTGAACAAACGACAACGAGTAATCGGTCGAGAGTACGAACAGAGACTGAGGCAGAACGCGCCGTCACTTGGGACTTCGGGTCCCGTCGGGGGATTCCGTTCTCTCTCGTCGTTTCAAACCTCTCTAACGTATTGCTTTAGTTTTTAATGTATCTTACACTTTCAATTTATTTTTAAACAAACCTGACTTTCATACCGAATACGTTTCACTTCCTTTTTTATATAACTAACAGGGCATCGTTCAATTCTACAATACCTTCGCTAATTTCATCGCAGAATTCTAAATTTTTCTTCCTTTCTACTTTAACGCGCCTGATATTATTATTTATCACCGCATTATTTCTAAAATTTTGCCTATAACTTTGTCTGATTACGAATAGTTTTTCTATCATTGAAGCACTTTTTTCCCAACGGCCAACGGCCATGCCACGCTGAAAAAACCAGTTCTCGTCAGATCACTGAAGTTAAGCAGCGTTGGGCGCGGTTAGTACTTGAATGGGTGACCATTCGAGAATACTGTGTGCTGTTGGCATATTATGGGTGTGGTGAGCCCAAACTTGTAGTTATTTATAACTACAAGAAAACTATCCACCTAGAAACACTACCCGAATTGGGTAGTGTCACGCCTACCCTGAAAGGGAAATGGCTTAATGGTATACATCATTCATTTTCATTATTTCAAAATCATTTTTCTCTCTATTAGATTCTAACGGACCTTTAGTTTCTTTTTCTGATTCTCTATCTTTGTTTTTCGTATTTAAGGTTGTGTTTATTTTGTTCTCGCTGTTTATTTTATTCCTGTCCTGAATTGCTTTCCTATTCTCTCTCTCTATTTTGACTAGCCTGCTTATATAATCTATCGATTCCCTCACCGGTACGTTCTAGTGTTGTGTCGCTCGCATTGCAGGGTGTCGGGTGTGGGGGACCATGCCCATGTATACTCTTTGTCAGCTGGAGTGCTGGCGGTTTGAGTCTTCATCTGTACCTCTAGGCAAGGAGGGTTGGTGTGGGGGGTCTGGTGAAACGGGAGCGGAGACATCGCACTGTAGTGAATCTGTCTCCTTCCCTTGCATCTGGTTTCGCAAGCTAATCTTTGATCCGAATTTTAACTTCTTATCCTCACTCTTCCTCTTCTTATTTTTCTAGGTATCTTTTGATACTGGTTCCTGCATTTTACTTAATTTCGCTTCTATTGTATACTTAATATTTTGTAATTCTGTCAACCACCAAATTTTTTTCTCATGTTCCATTTTCAAACCTATTCTCTCAATCATATCCATTCCTAATATACCTATTGATTACAAATCGGGTACTAATCTGAATAGAAAATATTGCTCTACGTGTCCAATTTTAATTGGGATTAGAACTTGACCTATCATTTTTAATTTTTGACCATTCGCTACCATTAATGTATCGTTTATAGGTTCTTTACTTTCATAATCTAAATCGTTTACTGTTTAAAAAAAAATCACGAATGTATAAGTGAGTTGCACCGGTATCAACTAACACTCTAAATTTATGGTCTTTGAAATCTATCATTAAATGAAATCTAGTTTTGTCCGAGGCATTTTTGTCTGTGTCTAGGTATTCCGGCGATGCTATGTTTTCTTGACTATTTTCTGCCTTGAATAGCGACAGTTTGCGTTTCCCTAATCTATTGTATATCAATAATCGCGTTGAAACTGGCCTTGTTTCTCGCAATTGTAGCGTGTAATGGATTCTCGCGATCTATAATTTGAATTTCGATTTCCGGACAATCTTGAGTTATTTTGGAAACTAGAATTATTTTTTTTAAGTCTTATCTTTTTTACTTTTGTCATTTTTATTATCATCTTTATCTAAAATGCTTAATTATTGACATCTAACTTCAGATTTTGCTGATTCTGTTTCCCATTCACGTCCTAAACTTTCCAATTCTGAAAAATTTTAAAAAGCATTTCTCATAATATAAACTTGGTATTCGATTCTTAAATTCTCGTATGTTTTTCTTAATTGTCGTTCTAGGCTTGGAGGTGACATTAATTTTTCGAATAATTGTTTAATTTCTGTCAGGAACACGTGAATATCCTAATCTTTTTTCTCATTGCAATACATGATTTTATTTTTGATTATTTCGGAATATCTCTCATTTAAATATGCGTCTTTAAAATCTTTGATAAATTGTTCTAAATTTTGCCAATCGTCTCTATTTATCTATTACAAACGTCTACATTTTTCAAAATATCTATATCAATAATTTTTTATCCTCTTTTAAACCTAAATAAAATATTCAAAAAATAAGTGGGACTATTCTGCGTATTGTTTTTAAATTTAATTGACTAGTTTGACATTATTTGAAATGTGGTCTGAATCATTCCAAAGGGAAACAGAGTCGCTGGAATTTCGTGTCAATTATTTCCTGAAATGCCTTCTCTTTCTATCTCGGTTCCTCTACTTCTATCCATTCTACTTTTTATGTCTGTTTTGTAATGAAAGGCATTTAATTTTCTCATAATTGATTGCCTTTGCACTGTTCTGGGTAAGGAGTATCCGTCCCCTTGACCATGCGTCTACTGTTTCTCATTTTCGACCTAGTTTCTGCTAACGCGTGTCTAAGGCTCATTGAAATTGAATTGTCTGAAAGTTCATTAATTTTATTTTGATCACTTTTGTTTTCTTCATAATTACCTAATTCTTGTACATCGTTCCAAAATGCAGTGTTGCTTTCTAAACTAGCTGTGAATTCGATCTCGAGTGTTTCCACTTTCTTTGTATTTATAATTATATGGTGCTCATTTCACGAGCACTTTGCTTCCCGTTAGCAAATGTATTTGCTTCCTCATAGAGGAAGCATTAGTTATTTTTTTCAATAATAGACAAACCAAAGTCTTCATTTTGATCAATTTAAAAATAGAAATGTACAAAAAATGCAAAATTACAAAATAATACAAAAAATTTGTTAACACAAAGACAAATCAGACAAATCAAATTTTGTATTCGAAATGATAATTTTTCGAGCTGGTAAAGGGATGGGAAAAGTTCTGTAGCACCCTTTCCCAACTTTATGATTTATTTATAAAAATTGTCAGAATTACCCTATTTGAAAACTTAGGATCAAAAGGTCTTTTCTATTCATGCGTCAACTTTGAATTATGTCAATGAAAAAAGTTTTTCTGTTTGGAGCAGATGACTCAAATATTATAAATGAGCATAACTTCCTTAATCTTCAATAAAGTGTATTAATATTATAGGTCAATCGATTCATCTCGAACCAAGGAATCTTTTATATTCTTGCATCAACTTTGAATTATGTTAATGAAAAAAGTTTTACTATAAAAAAACCGATTTTTCAAATATTATTAAGTGCTCAGAAAAAATGAACAAATATTTTTAAAAATTCTTAGGTCAGTTGCAAGATATTAGTCGGGAAAATAAGCCCTCCAAATTTCATCAATTTATCTGCGACCGTTTTCGAGTTATCGTGTTCACAAAAAAGCGTGACATCCACACATCCACACACACACACACATCCGGACAGTTGCTCAGAACATTGTATTAGACATTTTTAATTTGGGGAAGGTTCAATTAATAGTATATTGTGCTTCAAGTTGAAAAAGCGAGAGTTTTAAATCGTCGCTTTTTCAATGTGTGGGACACGATACTTTTTCTATAATTTGTTCAAAAGTGCTAGTTTTTGTTTACCTGTTTTTTGTGTAAAAAGAAGGCGATTTTTTGTCGATTGACGCAACAATGACAATGGCAATTATCAAAACCATGGCAATAATATGGCAGTAATAATAAGCTGGTTCTCACAATTGAATAGTTGGCCCATAAAGTAGAGGGCTTCCAAATTTACGATTTTTCGTGAAAAAAACCAAGCACAGTATTTACGGAAAAACTGACGGTGTTTTGTTGCTTTTGCCAAGTGACAAAAGTACATACAAAATACACAACTCGAGACTTTTCAGGAAATTGATTTTAGGTTAGGGACTAGAGTCGAAAAATAGAATGAATTTGGTTGCGCACGATGCACGAGTACACCCGAGGCAGCACGAACCCACCCGAAATAACATTTACTTTTTTCACTGTGCCTCACTTTTATCACTGTTCATTTACTTTTTCCACTGCATCTGTCCACTTTTGTCACTGTTACCCGGAAAGGTCGGCACTGCGCATGCGCCACGTCATCGACCAAAAATCGGTCACTTCTTACACCAAAAACAGGTGGAAAAACTGGTTTTGTGTGCTTGCTATTCTAGGGATTACACTTGTCGCTGAAAAGGGAATATGAGTGGGAAAAGAAGAAATGCGCAAAGGAAAATGCGCCTTGCTCTGTTCAATCATTTCTTCTTTTAATGTTTTGTGCGACGTGCTTTTCGATCAGTTTTTCGAATTCGTAATAAGTGACAAGCTCGAAGAAATGCAACCCATTCTAAGGATAAATCGCGTGCGCAAATCCATCTCTACTCGTGCGTTTTCTTCTTCGATTACAATTTCTGGAATTCTACTATTCTCCATATAACCAACTCCATATAACCAACTCGCAACTCCCTTACAAGGTCTTTATACATCTCTTTCTTTTCTTTTTTCTTGGCTATGATGTTTTGGTCAGCTGGTTAGTGTACAACAGAAACAGTTGTCGAGAATATGAAATTCCAGTATATGCGGCACTTCTCATTTGCGACAATTGACTCTATTCCTCTAGGAGCGTTTAGCAGAGCGGTATTTGGGCTAATGCCATAAGAGTGATAGAGATGGAAATAAAGCACTCTTAGTGCCGCATTGTGCTTTTGGATGTAGGTCGTTCCCGCATGAGTTAGATAATTAGATAGTATGTGTCCTAGATGATCGGGGTGTGCATGACACGCTCTGCAGCTATCATGGGGAATGTCTTGGCTCAAAATGTGACGACGGTATGCTAGAGTGGAAATGACACCATCTTGGCATGCCAAAATGAAACCCTCCATGCCCGACTCCAATCCGGGTGATTTAAGGAAAGCAAACGTTAGCTCATACGACATCGACTGAGCCTCCACATTTCCGTGGAAGATGCGGTCCATCCTGTTATCGAGCAGCTATTCGCGGAGGTTTTTTTCCCTTGCTTTCTTAATTCGGGCCTTCAGGAGTGAGTACCCCAAAATGGATAAGATTTGAAGGATAGGTCTCTCTAGCGCCAAGGTGTCGTATAGCATTTCTGTCGACGAGCTCAGGGTCTTCAGGGATGCCATTAAGTTTTCCTTTCTTCAAATAAACCTTGGCGCATTTTTCTAATCCGAACTCCATTCCAATCTTTTGACTGTACTCTTTGACAATGTCTAGAGCTAGATGTATTTTCTCTTTATTTTTAGCATAGAATTTAAGATCATCCATGTAAAATACATGAGTGACCTTATGCTTTCGATTTTCAGATTTGCCGCAGAGGTAACCTTCGGAATGGCGAAGTGCAAGAGATAGTGGCAATAGTGTCAGGCAAAAGAGGAGAGGGCTCATGGTGTCGCCCTGAAACACACTTCTCTGAAAGGTGACACTGGTAGTTATCACACTATGTTTCCCAGATGAGATATGAAATCTGCTTTTCCAACACGGCATCAACCTCTATGCACCTCAAGATGTGTGGATGAACCTTTAAGCTTTCCAACAAGCAGATGATAAGTCTATTGGAGGCTGAATCGAAAGCTTTCCAGTAATCAATCCAGGCCATCGATAGGTAGCGCTGATAGGATGCTGCGTCTTTACAGACACATCCTTCGATGAGCAGGTTCTTCCGACATCCTGCTACGCTTTTCTTTGAGCCGCGTGGTTCGTACATCTCTCACCACACAGGTCCAATTGTGCGAACAATCCTATCATTTAGGAAAGCTGTGAAGATCTTAAAAATTGTGTTCAGACAAGTTAATGGCCTGTAGTTCTTAAGGTCAGCTAAGTTGCTCTTCTTCGGCAAGAGCACTGTGCGCCTTTCCACCAACCACTCCGGAATAGGCTCTTCCGACTTGAAATATGAGGTGAAAATGCGTGCCAGATGCTGGTGGGTTGAGGGAAACTTCTTCCACCAGAAGGTCTTGATACCATCTGGTCCCGGAGCGAAATAGTTCTTCATGCCTCTTAATACTTTTTTCACCTCTTCGGTAGTGATAGGTATGCATTCCTCCTCAAGTGTTATAAGGGCACTGCACAGCTTCTTAAAGCTATTTAAATTGCTTCCTCATAGAGGGAGGTTTGTGATGACCTAAATTTTCAAATATACTTTTTTGACATATTTCGATATAATTCGACCCCAGCAGCTCGAAAATAATTTTTTTTACATTGCCGTGTGTGTATATGTGTGTGTAACTTTTTTCTGTTCACCATATCTCGAACAGTAAAAGAGCTACGATCACGAAATTTTGGTGAAGTGTAGCTATGATTCATATTCAGGTCTGATAAGATTTTGCGCTAGATCGACCATTTAGCAGTAGTTTTTTCTTGCGTTTAGAGATTTAAAAAGACAAAGTTTACCTTGTTTATATAAGAAAAACTTTTTTGATATTCAAAATACAACAATAAGATATCTAGCGTATTTGTTCTCGTTTCGGAGACGCATCGATCGACCTATTGTTGAAACTTTTATGACCTACCAGTACCCATTTATGAAGATTCAAAAAAATGGTTTATTCTGTTTACATGAAAAAAACTTTTTTGATATTTAGAACACGACAATAATACATGTAGAGTATTTGTTCGCGTCCTTGAGATGCATCAATTAATCTATTGATGAACCTTTTATGACCCACCAGTACCGATTTATGAAGTTTCAAATAAATGGTTTATTCTGTTTATATGAAAAAAACTTTTTTGATATTTAAAACACGACAATATTACATGTAGTGTAATTGTTCGCGTCCTTGAGACGCATCGATGTACCTATTGGTGAACCTATTATGATCGACCAGTACCGATTTATATTGGGAATATAACAGTACTGCATTTGATGCAATATTGTTTGCGTCTTCGAGACGCGTGGATTGATCTTTTGACGATGTTTCTAAGGCCATTATTGATTAACCAATAGCTACTCAGAAAGTTTTAAGACAAGTTACATTGTTTATATAAGGTCTTAATTTGAAATATAAAACTATCGTAGGTTAAAGAGTTGTTCATTATAACAGAATACATCAATTGATGCGTAGGCGCGCGGGCCACTCAAAATCGACCCTCAGGGTGATGAGGCCGCTAGAAAAAGTAGGCTTCTACGGGAAACGCGCGCTTCTCGCTGTTCCAACACACGATAGCGACAGACCAAAGGGCGAACAAAACTTTAGGATCCCCTCCCTCAAACAAGAACCACTTGACCCCACTATGATCGTATGTGCTACAAAGGCGCGCATTTGAAATAAGGAAGTTATGCTGCCGCACCATGTACATGATTTCCGTTCTTGACTTGAAGGATTATTGAATTTCCAGTTTTGGCCAACGTCCTTATGAAAGTTCGAAACAAACGAATTGCGGGAATTTTTGTGGGGCCCCAAATTTCTGAGGGAGACTCGCAAATTAAGGAAAGGTGAGGATTTGGACAATCGAGAACGGTTTAAAGTTCAGAGAAAAGGCATCATGTGAACTATAAGCGATGTTTATTTAAACAACTTACAAGTTGTGGGACTCCAACGAGTCAATTCTCCAAAGGCTCGAAACGGGCGACAAAGCTGAGAGCGGGCGACCGATGTTGTGTGGCACCCAGGCGATGAAGCCAAAGTACCTTTGGAGCTCAAGTGTTTGGTAGTCCTCGGGGAAGAGCGGACAACACTTCTGTATCCTTGTGAATCGTGTAGCGTCGGTGTATCACAGAAGGTGTTGGTGGTTTTCGGAGCGAATCGGGGTAGCGAGCTCCTCCTGTGGTAAGCTTTCAGAAAGCATTAACACTTTTAGGTTCAGGACTTGGTTAAGAGACCCAGGAAGTGGTTCTCCCCACTCCTAGTTCTAGGCCCGCAGGGCCGTAAGAAGGCGGGGTGCTTATAACTTCGTTAGAATATGCCAACCACGTATTTGGATTTACTTTGTTTTTGAGCTTCAAGGAGCCTTCTTATGACATCCTCAGTAGATCTTCCACTTCGAAACCCATATTGTAAGTCGATAATAGGCAGATTGTTTCCATTCGTTCGGTATAATCCCTAATCGAAGAAAACTATTAAAGAGTTTCATGAGAATATCCTTCCATGACTTTATGCGCTCTTTTTACCACAAGAACCTCAAAAGAGTGTCAATAAGGGGCTTTGTTGGCTTCCATTTGTGAAAGGACTGCTTCGATTTCCTCAGCGAAGAACGAAGGCGCCTCTTGTTCTGTAGTGCCAAGCTCGTACATTTGGTCCCTCGGATTACTCTGCCGAAATTTATCATCTTCCTGGATGCCATCTGGGAAGAAACTGTCCAAGAAAACGTTCGCCGTAACTTTCCAGTGCAATGTCGGCTCGCATCACTTTGAAATGACCCGCATGCCCCAGATGACTTTTACGTCCTGTTTGTGTTTGACGTTGTAATACTCCAGAAGCAAGTTTGAACGTCTCTCTGATCCCTTGGCTCGTTGGAATTTTCTACCAGCCCGGTAGGCTAATTGCTTCATTTCTGACTGTTCAGACTTCCACCGTTTTGTTCCACATTTTATCATCCCCCTAAGTGGCATAGCAAAATTGGAGGCTTTAAGGATGACTTCCCTCACCTCCCGTGCAATAATTATAACGCCTGATTTATTCCTATACTTTTTGAGAGCGATCTCCTCCTTTGCAGTCTGAATGGTTGCATCAAACTTCTCCCAATTAGACTTGTCTACCAAACACCTGGAGACAAGCAGTTTCTTCCTTTCGAGCCTTGAACTATCACAAATTTCTACCTCGAATACAATGACATTACGGTCACTACAAGTCCAACCATTTTTTATCGCCCATTATTGAAAGTTGCCAATAGCAGATTCCGTGGTCAATGTGACGCCAATGTTACTCTCGCCATTTATTCCTGACAAAGTTGTGAAACAGCTTTGCTCGTTCCCAATGTACAACCCAATCTCTATAATGAAATCTTGCAGACTTATTCCTCTCTCGTTTAAGCTCCCTGATTCTTTCAATACACTGAAAAAAAGGATTACTTGTACCAAGTGAATTTTACTTGGCTGAAGTAAGTGAAAGTCCTGTTTATTTTCAAAGAAATATTTTTTTGAGGCAAATAAAAATATGCACTTCGAATGAAAAAAAGAATTTCTTTCAACTAGACAAATGTTAATAGGATTAAGTTAATATTGTTTGATTCAAAAATACGACCTATTGATCGGAGGAAATATTTCTTTGAATCAAAGAAATATTAATTAAAGACAAAAATATATATTTTAAACCAAATAAATGACTCAATGTTCCAAATGAATGTGCCATAAATGGGAATGAATATTTCTTTGAGATGAGAATATGTGAATTGATGGGAAGAAATATATTTTAAAGTCAAGCAAATATTTTATAGGCTCACAAAACTATTTCTTCGCATCAAATTTTTGAGTCTTTGAAGCAAAAAAACATCCAACTGATTCAAACAAATATTTCTTTGGCCTAAACCATGCGCGAGTGCAATAAAGTAGTTCGTACTTCAACTGTAGTACATATTTTCCCAAATAAACAAATGCATTCTTTCAGCTTAAATTATAATTAACATTGTTATTATACATATTTAATTTAAACAACTCATATAATTTAAAATCTTAATGAACCTGAAACAGAAAAATTTGATGAAAAATCCACCTCCAGCAGGAATCGAACTTGGGTCCGTCGAGTGTCAAGTCCACAGCGATGACCACTACGCTGTCGCAACATGGCAATTATAAGGCGGAAAGCCGTACTTAACCCTCACCATAAATGCCAAAGAAATATTTCTTCAAATCAAAAACATGGATATTGAATTTAACAACATATTTCTTTGATCTGAAGAAGTATTCAATTGAAACCAATTATGCCAAATTATTGAATGTTTGATTTGAAAAAATAATTACTTCGTTGCAATAAATGTTTATTTGTTATGAATAATTTAATTCTAGTAAGCAAATTAAATATTTCCTTCAACTGAAGAAATAAATATTTATGTAAACACAATATCTTGTTCATCTAAATAAATGCTTCATTGGTGTAAATGCATGAACTCTTTGTAACAAATAAATATATTTTTAATTTAATTAATATTCTTTTGAATTGAATAATTATTACTTTGATTTGAATAAACTTAAAGACTTGGTTCAAGTATGCACAATTAATTAATTCAAATGCGTCCAAATCAACTCAAAGAATCGAACTCATTGCATCAAATAAATATTTCTTTGAACGACTAATCCGATTTCAACGAATCTAGAAATTTGGAATCAAAGAAATGGTTTTCTTGAATATAAGAAATATTTGTTTGAATCAAGAAAATATAGCCAAAGAATTAATTTCTTTAGATCAACAAAAGATATGTGTCTGGTTCAAATAAAAATTACTACTATTAAAGAATATTTCCTTGATGCTAAGAAATAAGATTCAAGTAAATGCATTTTCTTGGTTCCAAGATTTCTTTTTTTCAGTGTATATTTGTTTATTCCATGAGAGAATTGAAAATACGCACTGATCAGGTATACAGAGAGAGAACCTTCACAACTAATAAGTCATCCGCTTACACTGGTTTTTTTTCTATGGGCCATAATTGGTACGCTGGACCATTATGTCCATATTGTTGGACCTAAAAGCTTCTTGTTATGCACGTGAAGTCTTATACTCTGCAGGCTTGAAAGCCCACATAGAGATGCACATTCTCCTCTTTTCTCAGAAGTGAGATGATCTTCGAAGAAACCTCTGTGACCCAGTTAGTCAGATCCTCTCTCCTTCCTCCGATCATAAATCGAAGTTTAAAATTCGTCTTGAATTCTTACCTGGTTACTCCCTGTAGGGATTCCTCATACTGATCCAAAATATTTTGAACTAGTTCCTCCTCATTCATTGTGTGTGCCACATGAAAAATAACCAGCCTAGGGTTCAGTGACCCAGATCTAGTAATCGAGTATCCTCCTACTTTCAGGGTTTCATTATCAATGATCTTATTAAGGTCTGTCGCAGCCTCTACTACCAGTCCTCTGTCTTTCCTTAATCTTAAGCCTTTAATTTTGAGCTTGCTACTCCCTGGGTATATTAGGCCCATAACTTTCTTTTTAGTTTCCTCGCTTGTCTCTTTCTTATTTGCTTCCGGCGGTTTAACAATTGATTTTCAATGGCTAACTGAATTAATCCTACTTAGTAATTCTAGGAAAAATCGATATTCCTACGATGAACCCCGAAACTACTTATTATTTTTCATCTAACAATTCCTTATTTAATTTACTTAACGGTAATTTACTCTAAGAGCTAGCTGAAGTTGAATCATGCAAAGGATTATTGAACTAATAATTATTTTTGTTGGGGTATCACTCCCGCATAGGGCTCACAGCGCAGACTCCTCACTCCTTCCTCTGCGGTTCGTTCTAGCAGGGGTACTGGTTCCATTTAGGCTTAGTACTCACGCGATTACCCACGCCCAAGTCTGAGTCTAGGTGGTGATTATTGTTCCCCAGTCCCCAGTCAAAATTAACCTTAGAATCCTCCCGGGCCTCCTCTCCATCATCACGACGTTCCTCTTCAGCTTCCGAATCGCTGATTTTGAACAGCAGCCTGTCAAGTTCCGCCGACTCCTCCGGATCACCCGGTTCGTCTTCCGGATCCTCGACGTATTTATGAAGGTGGGTGGCATGATACCGCCCCACCAATCCACCAATACCGGGACCGACACGATCCTTACCAGGACCACACTCGTCGTCAGGTAGGCCGCCCGCTACGTATCGATCTGCTAGCGTGCCGCAACGATCTACCAGATGTCGACGATCGCTGTAAGTGACAATAAATCTCTTATTGTCTCCTAACCATGTGTTCTGTTGATTGTGTTCAACCCTCTTCTCGATAATATTCTCGTATATATCGTATATATAAAAGAAACTTCCTTTAATGATTAGTCGTGAAACAATTGTAGACATTTAAATTAAAAAAAATTTAGCATTCTTAGTATGGCAAAAATGTATAGTCATAAGCTTCATGACTCTAACAAACAATTAAAGAATAAACAAAAAACTGCTTGTAATTTTTAGAGAAGGAATTTTTCCTGAAGATGGCCCGCATTGTGTGTCGAAATGTCGAAAAGAAAGTTGATTAAAGAACGAAGATTAAAAACTAGAAACGGTTTTATTTATTTTTTCATATATGGGACCGATAGACCGAAGAAACAAAATTTTCCGGAACTTCATTGAAGACGACGGTCGAAAAAAAAGGAGAGGCAATTCTGGAGTTGCTCCGAAAAATTTGTATTTTGAAGTATACTCCAAATTTCGCGTGGATTCATATCAAAACAATGATCATTCAGTTTTTGAAAAGTAGAACAAATAATAGGCCCTACTCCACGCAATATCGTAGATAATTCTTTCGGCCTAAAAAGTTCTTCTTTAGCCCAGAAGTGATTTAAATCATTTTCTTTATTGAAACTAATTTTATAAAAGTTTCCAAAAATAGAAAAGGCATTATTTCATGCTAAAGATAATATATTGGATAAATAACTCGGCCTGGAACCTACTTTATGAAAATCATTTAAAAATCTTATTTTATTTCCTGTCTCATCAAATAAAACATCATGAAAATCTTTCAAAGCAGAATAAACTTTATTCCTTGCTCCGTGTAATATCTGAGATAAATCACTTGATGAAAACCCCTTCTTTTTCATTTATGAAATGATTCAAATACTTTTTTGCTTCTCCTGTGAAACAAAAAGCATGAAATTTCTCGAAATTGTTCACTGCCCCGCTTAATATACTACATAAATCACCTGCCG
The DNA here is from genome assembly GCA_932195095.1 of Andricus curvator. Taxonomy (NCBI): domain Eukaryota; kingdom Metazoa; phylum Arthropoda; class Insecta; order Hymenoptera; family Cynipidae; genus Andricus; species Andricus curvator. Next base: position 28,605 of record CAKNYM010053317.1, on the reverse strand, counting down.
TGAAACCTACCTTACGAAATCATGTAAAAGTCCTGTTATTTCTTCTTTTTCATCGATTCTTTAAAATAGAGAAAGCACGAACTCCTGCTCCACATAATATAGAGGATAAGTTAGATGGCTCAAAACTTGCATTATAGAAACCCTCTAAAAGCCCTGTTCTTTTTCCTTCGACGTTGAAAAAAATACTATATAATTTTTTGAAAGCATTTTTAGCGTTAGCTCCTGCCCCACTTAACATGCCAGGAAAGCTATGTATACGAAAACTTCTGTAACTTGTCCCGAGTTAGTGCGAATTGAGACTGTGCTATTTCTTAGCTAATCCTGAACCAGCCCCACTATTTTGTTGGTACAGCTAATCATCTTGAGTTTCTGCACAATATCAGGCCACCATAAATTGTTGAGGGCTCCTTTTATATCCAAGAATATACCTATTACATGAGTGGAACTGCTTTCTTTTTGTCCATAAATCAGCTTTCGTATCGCATCTTCAGTAGTTCTTCCAGTGCGGAAGCCGTATTGGGGGTCAGAAAGACTCGCCTCGACCACCACATGGCGTCTTTTGAGAATAAGACCTTTTAAAATTTTTCCCAGCACCGGTAGTAAGAAAATCGGCCTGTACGAGGATGGCTTTGTTGCGTGCTTCTCAGGTGATTTGAGAAGTGTTACTACACATACACGTTTCCATTCATTTGGAATAATTCCCGTTTTTAAGCATCCATTGAAGAGCTCATTAAAGATTTTTTTCATACTTTTGTATGCCCTCTTAACTACCAGAACTTCAATCTATTCTTAACCTGGGGCCTTCTCAGATTTCATATTTTTTAGAACCGTGACAATTTCCTCGTTTGTGAACGGTGGCTCCTCTCGTCCATCAATACCAGGCTCGTACATTTGATCTCTTAGGATCCTTTGTTCCTAGTCGTCATTCTCATCGTTATCATCTGAAAAAAAGCTATCTAGCAAACAGTTGGCTGTATCCCTCCAACCTATTGTCGGGCCCGCCTCACCCTGTATAAAGCGTAAGACAGTGTGCGCTCAAAGCTTTTGACATGCTATCTTGTAGGCAAAGTTCCACGGATCAGCAAATGCCTTCGTGACGTAGACTCTCCAACTAGAGTTTCTCGTCTTATTTACCTGTACATCATGATCGCGCTTAGTGTCGTAGTAATCCCAAACGAGCGTCTCAGAACATCTGCTAGTCTTCTTAGCTCTTTGGTGCTTCGTTCTAGCCAATTCCTTCCTCAAGCTTGGTATCGAACTTTGTCCATTCCACCTTGTCCATCATATATCTGGAAACAAGCAGCCTTTCTCTATCTTCCCCATTTGTTTCAACACATTTCAGCTCCACCAAAATTGCATTGTGGTCACTTGATGTCCATCCAACTTTAACTTCACATTTTTGGAAGATATTTATGGCAACTTCTGTAGTTGGAGTTACGTTGATGTTGCTTTCACCATTGACTCCTGAAAACGTTGAGTAACAGCTTAGTTCTTTGGCAACGTAGAGATTTCTCTCAATAATAAAATCATCTAGGCATTTTCCTCTCTCATGCAGGCCTTTTGAGAACCATAATGGGGACTCTGCATTGGCATCTATGCCCAGGATGACTTTTTTTACCTTTTATTGCCTTCATACATGCTGGGCATGTAGTCGGTTTACCAACTATTTTCTCCTGGCATTCTTCTGCCATATGTCCACTTTTCGCGCAATATGCACATTTTCTTTCCTTATCCATGCAGAACCTCTGAATGTGGCCATACTGCTGACATTTAAAGCAGCGTGACACTCCCATGAAATCCTGCGCCCGGCAAGCTTGAAAGCCTGCATACAATCTTGTGTTATCCACTTTTCTAAGCATTGACCCAATTTTGGGTGACACTTCTACAACCCAATTTGTCAGATCCTCCCTCCTTCCTCGTTTTGGTCGAAGATCTTTCTTCCGACTTCTTCCTCTTTTATTTTACGAGGCTATTTAGGATCACTACCCCTCCGTCTTTCCTAAGTCTTAACCTTTTGGTTTTCAGCTTACTGCTGCCAGGGTAAATAAGGTTCATGACCTTTTTCTCGTTCTCACTTTTTTGATCCTTCTTGGCTACAGGCGGCTTTATAATAGCCACATGTGCCAAGTGAGGAACCTTTTTTGTCATTCCTGTTATAGCAGGAATTGTGCTACTAAGAACTGAGCCAACGACTTGCGCATACGTTTCAATTTTTCCTTCCTCGTTGTTCTTCAAGATCGTATCCAGTTTATTACTGATACTCTCACTTTTGCTATTCATGCTTTTCCTGCAATACTGTATGGCTCCTGACGTATCAGGGCGTCTATCAATTCGTCATCTATAATGCTTCTGAGTTCGCAGCTTCTTTTTGTGCCTAAACCCCCACTCAACTGCAATATCCTGAGGCCACTTGTGCGTCTATGACTGTTAGATGCCATAATTTGTTCGCTGGACCATACGATCCAGAGCTAGCTGGTATCCCGGACACTTCTTATCTCCTCCTGAGTGGTGGTAATTTTTCCTAGCCTTTTTACAGGCTGGACATGTGGGTTCTTTATTTGCCTTTTTGTCTGGGCACTCTTCACCCACGTTACCTTTTTTTGCACAAAATGCGCATGTCCTTTCTTTTTCTGTGCAAAACTTTTGGACATGTCCGCATTGCTGACACTTAAAGTATTTTGTAACCGCCATAAAGTCTTGTACTCTACAGGCCTGAAAGCCCACGTAAATTCTAGCGCTCTCCTCTCTTCTGAATAATGACCGAATTTTGGGTGCTACTTCGACCACCCAGTTGATCGATTCCTCTCGTCTTCTGCCTATCATGAAACGGGCTTTAAAGTTCGCTTTGAACTCCACCCTCGTCACTCTATGCAACGACTCCTCGTTTTGGTCTAAGATCTTCTGTACCACTTCTTCACTTTTCATTGAGCACGGCACATCGAAAAGAACCAGCTTAGGGTTTGGAGACCCTGATCTGGTTATCGTGTAACCCTCATCTTTTTGAGGCTGGCTGTCCATTATTTTGTTAACATCTTCCGCTGTTGCGGCCTCAACTAAGTAGATAGGGACAGTGGTGAGTGTGGGACTGACCGAGGCCTTACCCACTAAACCAACTCCTTTGTTTTGCGCCTCATGATCCGGGAGGCGTCACCCTTGTGTTGATAGTTGCTGGTGCTGATCTTCTTTCGTCCATGGCTCAATGAACTCCCTCGAGGAATAAAAAATCTTTGATGTGCTCCATCGTCGTGCAGCGTCTTCTTCTTTTTGAATAAGTTATCCGATTCCTTCTCTATAGATTCCCCATCCCCTTAGTCTGCCGCTTACTCTGGCGACTAGAACCCCTTCCAGTTTAGCATGGCCGAGGTGAATGTGATGTTGACATCCGGTGACTCGTTGAGAATGTAGCTTCTTACTTCAGGAATATTCTGGTAGTACTGGTTTTGGTTGTTGTGCGCTGTTCGTAGGCAAAATTGTTTACCTACAATTTACGAATCTACTACTAAAACCTCCTGGCCTTTCTTAGCCATTACATCAGGTTTGCGTAAATCATCTCGGATTTTAATACGTGGTTCTAGTTTTACCTCGAAACACTGATCTTTCAACTTTTTGTCTACATACTTTGAAACTGCGTCATGCCTGTCCATGCGCTTCACGTGAGTCCTAAAACATCGCTGAAGACCATGATTCAGCGACTCATTTGCTTCGCAGCCTGCTCGGCATCTTCTGCCTCTATGTCTCCCTCGAGCAGTACGGGATCTAGTGAGTAATGCACTTATTCTGAGATGACAAAAATTAATAAAATCCCTACCGCTCAAGAATTTCGTCGAGGAAATCATGAGCTGCTGCATTTGTGCCGTCTCTTAATGATGCCAACCTGTTTCTTCGCAGCAATGGCGCTATCCATCTTAATGCAGGAATTCCATGCCCTCCTGCCACGATGGGTGCGTGAATATACGCATTTGGGCAATCGTGTCGTAGGTTCAACCACCTACGAGGTGCTCCTCTTATTATCTTGTCAGCACTTTTTAAGGTGACTAAATGAATATGGCCCAATGCTATATGATGGTAAGCTTTAGGTATAACCATTGTGCGTAACGCAAAAAAACCGTTTTGCGGTTTCATAGGAGCCTTCGTAAGACTCTCTATGTCTTGTGCAAAGACTTCGCGCGGACTTAATTTCGCTCTTCCTGCCCAACTGAATGGTATTCCTAGGTATATCCACTTTTCCTCTCTCCTCATCGTACGAAGCTGTCTATCGTTGATCCAAAATTTTGTAGCAATATCCATCGTCGTTATTTTACGCTTTTCAGAAGGCTTAAAACCCAATGCGTATAAATTAACATCATCTACAAATGCCGATGCATTTGCTGTCCTATCGTCAATCTTAATCCCCACTTCAGAAGGTAGAGCCTCCAGCATGCGATCAGTCAGCATGTTAAATATGGACGAGGACAATGGATCGCCCTGCCTAACTCCTCGCTTGGGAATTATCTTGCCTGATGTCCAACCTTGGCCTTGCTGTATGGTGTAACCTTTCTGGTATACAAATCTCACATACTTTTAAAAACGATTTTGGTATGCCGACAGATTTCATCGATGCTAAGAGAGTGCGATGAGAGACTGAAGGAAAATGCTTTCGCCGCATCTACTGATGCCATGCAGATAGGACGATTCTTTTGATGGCATTGTTTCAATATGTAATCTAGCTAGAAAACGTTATCTCTACATCCATCCATGTTTGTCCTGAAACCCCGTTGTCTTGGGTCGATAGCAATAGCTCCATCCAGACTGGCTGCCAAGATGCGATGCAGCCCTCTTACTATTACCGATGATATGGTATTAGGCCTGTACTTATCAGGTTCATCCTCATGCCCTTTTTTAGGATTAAATATTTTTCTTGAAGCTAATAGGCTTTCCGGTAGCCTCTCCGACCAAAGTAGTATATTAAATACCGCCAACAAAACTCCTTTCGGAATTTTCTTGAAGTCACTTGCCGTACGTCCATCTGGACCTGACGCTGTTTGTGACTCCAGCTTGTATTTGTCTAAATCCTCTGCCGTTACCGGCGACCATATATTCTATGTATATATTTTCCTGATCTCTGAAGTTTAGTGTAGCTGCGAGTCCTGGGTTAGGACATTATTCCAGTAAGGTTCCATTAATTCCCTCGGGGGTTGTACGGTTTCCATGGAACCTTGCAGGATGTTCTGTATACAACTACTTCTGTTCTTAGTATAGAGACTTCGTGTCATTGCATATTGCTTTCTCCTATCCTTCCTTTTGGATCTTTTACCTTGAACTTCTGGAATTCTCATTTTAAGGAAGCCTGTTTTTGGTGGTGGTATAATGTGTGATAGCTATAAACCCAATCTCACTGAAATCTGCTCCTTAGATATTGTTAATGCAGCAGTGAAAAACTGATGAAGTTCTTGTTCATTGTATGCAGATTGATCAACTCCAGGTAGGTTTAAAGACTTAAAGAATAGAGGAAAAGGGTTTTGCTCCCTTTCGTCTATTATTGGTTCATACTTTCTTGACTCCCTTCTTCAGCCTCTCCCTAACCTCTTGTGTACTAAACAGCCATGCTTCGTTCTCTACTGCCACCATCCCTCTTCCTTGAATCTGAGCCCTGAAATGATTCTTTAAAAAACTCCTTTCACTCCTCACTCCCTATCTTCTTGCTTACGCCAACCCTACGCTTCCTAAACCTATTTATATGTTCTAGACGTCCCCCTCTGTCTCAGCATTTCCTAACTCCTCTTCCAGATCTTTCTCTTCTTCTTGTTCTTTCTTCTTACACATCAATCTAAACCCCTTCCTCATTTCTACGTACACCTTCCTTTTCGCATTACCCTCTTTCCACTTCTTGTACTTCCTCTTCAAGTTCCTTCTATCTTTTTACATTTCCTATCCCACCATGGCTTCACCATTCCTTTCTTCTTCTTTCTAAATACCTTCTTTTGCACACACCTTTTCACCTTCTCTTTCAGATCATCCCATATCTCTTCAACCGACTATCCTTCAAAGCGTGCCTTTCCTGAATGCTCCTGATACCTCTCTATCGCCTCCCTCGTCCGGAACACCCTCTCCCCTATCGATACTTCTTCCCCACCTTGCCTTCCGCCACCCTCCCCTCTCAACCACAGTCTTAATGGCTGATGGTCTGATTCCACCCTCCCCTCTACTGCGAATTTGTCCGCCTCCTCCCATGTTTACATATTCATGACCACATAGTCTATCACCGACACCCCCATCATACTTACATACCATTCGCCACCGCCCAGCCTCTATCCTCCATCCGGACCCTTAGAATCTGCCCCTCCTTATTTATTATCTTATCCTTCGATTTCCTTTCGAAGCTCTCCCCTTCCCTGTAAAGGCCCCCTTTCCTCCCCATCCTCGCATTAAAGTCCCCACCCAGTACCCAGTACCCGGTACCCACCCACCCAGTGAGGAAAAGGTCTAACGCAATACAAAATCTTAGTATTCTATCAGTAGATTTTTCTTTTACAGAACCATTAAAGTCATTAAAATTTCGGAAGAAACTAAAAAGTTGCAAGACTGATCATAATGACCGCCATTTTCGTAAATTTCTCAACTAAATTAGATTTCAGCAAAAAGGCTATTTGGACCACATAATACGCGACTAAAGAACTAAAACCCCAATCATGCCATTTTATTCGACGTGGTCGAACTCTACTTTTAAATTCCCCTTTCAAACACCTAGTTCGTACGCGCACAAGAAGAAAATTAATGCCGACCACGTGCCCCTATTTAAGGTTACGAACCGGAAGGATCCATAACCTCCGAGTCCGAGAGTTGAACAGGCGAAGAGAATAAAGTCCAAAATACGCGCGATTATATAAGATGTTTTCTTTCCTTTCCTTGTCGCGACGTCAAACAAAAAAAAAAGGAATCACACTGATAAACACGCAAAAACAAGAAGAAAACGCCCGAAAGGGACAATGTCGAAAACCCGAACAGAGAGCACTTATGAGGTTATGGCAAATCACTTTGGCGATACTTCATACTAAAATCCATGAGAAATATTAATTGGAAATTTCGCCGAGGTGCTTTGCCGAAATCACATTAACATACGTTCACCTTTGATACCAGCTCGGCCTTACTAAAATCCATTATTTTTCCTTATTTTTCGTTTCAATTACAATTCTTCTATTTCAAAAAAAAACTTGTCTAACAATTCGTTTACGCTGTGCACAACTGTACTAATCGAAGCGAAGAACGAGAGTGTCAGGTCGCCACGCAACGTTGATGCTCCCGGAAGGTGTGTCTGTCTTCTCCAACCCAGTAGACCAATGACGGCGCAGCATTTGCGCGCCAACAACAGATGCCTTGAAAGCGAACTCGCGGGAAATTTGGGTCCGTCATGGCTGCCGGAAGTAACATCATTAATCCTAGCGACATAACAGAAAGGAGGGGTTAGGTAATGATCAAATCTCGACACTTTTAAGCGTGACCGAACTCGTAAAGCTTTCTCTCGGTACTTGGACCTTCTCCGAGAGGGCGCATTACCAGTCAGGCCCTGTGTCGATACTTAGGATGGTTTTGGACACCTCCGGAGCTACTGGAGGTGTTCGTTGAAAATCGGCCTTCAAGTCCGTAAGTTGGAAGAGGACAGAGTGATACTGGGCTACTTCTCTCTCCCTCTGGGAAACACGGCGCTTCTGTCACTGCGTTGAAAAGGGACAGCAACAGCCGTGAGGTATCCTCTCTCACTTCTTCTTGTCATGGGTGGCCTGCGGTGATATGACTACTCGGCCCTTGTATTATCCCTTCGTTAGTGGCATCTCTTATAATCTGAAAGGGAGGACTAACCCATCATGGGTCCAATTTTCTTTCCAGGAAACATGGCCGCTTGTTCCTTGCGCCAGAAAGAGACAGCGTGGTTGGTGGTATTCCTTCTCTCACTCTGTCCTGTCATGGGTGGTCTCTGCCAATTTTACGGTTGGATATGACTGGGTCTACCGCCGACGTTACCATGGCAACCAGTGTTTCGGTAAACGTTAAGATGGCAACTCTTCAGAACCCGCTGTCCCACCCTTGCTGTAATGACGTCTGGTGATAGTTGTCATGTTTCAACTCTGGTGGTCGACACTCTCTCTCTCTCTCTCCCTCCCTCTCTCTCTCGTTCGTGGTGACAGTATATAGATAAAAAATTGGTACGAAGGGTGTAAATTATAAACATAAATATAAAATTTTCGACCTATAAGAGTGTTCTCCGTGGCAAAATGGACTCTCGTTCTTCAGGTTTGATAAGTAAAAAAAAGTATAAAGGAAATCTATCACCCCGGTGCCGGTAAGGGTCGTTTATTGTGACAGGTGAAAAACGCCTCGTCACAACTCCTCCAACCTTAGCCGGGGACCAAGGGTCGTTTATGATCTCAGCAAACCAGTTATCTGTTACCTTTTACGATAGATAGTTCCCGAAAAGACAACTAAGAAACTTTGGTTCCTTCCAGTGATTGTCCCTTCCTCAGAGGCTCTCTTTTAGGTTAGATTTGGGGCTTCTTAATACATGCTACCACTAACAGGTAAACGAGCAGAACACACACCCAAAAAAAATTTTTCAAAACAGACAAACAGAAAGTGGGGTAACAACAACAAAGAATAATTGTTCATTGATGTCGTGAGCATCCCAACATGCAGCAAAAGATGCAAAAAAAAAACAAAAAAGAAAGAATTCATAAGTCTATTCACGGAAATCGGACTACTTGTCAATACTTTATAGGTCTAATTTTTAGGAAAATAAAAACTTACAGAAGGAAGCCTAGGTTCTAAGAGTTGTAAAACAAAAAGAAAACGAAACAACAGTTTAGAGGAAAGGTTCCTTTTTTAATGATCGTATAAATTTGCTACACGAACGAATCCGAAGATCTGTCAAAATGGCTTCTACAGCAATAGAATAGAAAGAGAAAAAAAAATCCAAGATGTACAAAGTACAAAATTAATGAAAGGAAACAAAAAAAAAACGTGACGAGTGAAAGAAGTTAATTGAACACAGTCTTTGATCAAACGATTGTTTCATTCGAGTCCCCCCCGAGTCCCCTTGCCGCGAACTCTCATCTTCACTGATTTTCGACTCGGCCGTTACGAATCTGGGCCCTGTGAATCTCCGTATAATGGGCTTCCACGATCGGCCTCCTGCGGACTATTCCCTGGTTCGGCCGCGGCTGGGCCCTCCACGCTAGAACCAGATCCGACTCGTACAACTCGCTGCAGGTCGGGCACGTCCGCTTCGTAAACCCTTTTTCGCCGCATCCCTTGCAGTAAAGGGAGTGTAGGTCAGTTCGGGGACAGTCTCCCTGTTTGTGTCCCACTTCCCCACACTTCCAAGGGATGGGTCCCCTGTATGATTTAGGACGCGGAGCACCCGACTTGAGCCAGTCCGCCCTTTCGCGGTACTGTGAGTCTAGCTGGAAGGGCACAACCACGCCCGGATCCTGGAATCGCGTTGATTTTAAAGGAGAGTCCGTCCGGGGAGGACCACAGGGACGGAGGCTCCTAGCCAAATTACTAGGATGGTTACGGAAGGGATTCATCCTTGGCGATGTTCTCTCCGATCTTGATACGGAGGTTGAGGGTCCCCTGGTTTCGGTACCGTGGTTACGGTAGGGTTGACTCCGGGGTTGGGTCTGTACGGTGGCGCCCCCCAGATGCTTGGGTCGAAGTAGAGGCTCCTTCCTCGCGTCCGGACGGCGTAACGTTTCTCTATAACAATAATCACGAATCCTTCTATGTACTCCCGGTAGTAGAATGCTCTACCGCAACGAAAGGCTTCAGGTTCCGTATGTGTTCTTTACCTATGAACTTTCCGTGTAAATCTACTAGCGTAAATACGACGGGGGAAAGACGGCGCTTAATCTTGAACGGACCCTCAAACTTGTGAAACAACTTCCCTGCCACCTTGTCAACCCTCTTCGACAACTTCCTATTGCGCCTAAGGACCAAATCCCCTACTTTAAAATTACGGTTCCGTTTATTGGTGTTATAATATTTTGCCTGTATTTCGTATGCTTTATCAAGATTCCGACAAACCCAGTCGCGGAGGTGATCTAGGCGTTCAACTCTTTTGACCCATCCCTCTATCTGGGGTTCGGCATGTTGATTACTCCTTTCCAAATCCTTTCGCATAGTTTTGTAGGGAAGGGGGTTCCTTCCGAAATTTAGGAACGCTGGGGATACTTTTAGGGTACCATGAACCGCCGAGTTGTAGGCGAACCTAAACTCCGGTAAGTGTACATCCCAGTCCTGGCGATTGTCATGTAGGAAGATTACAATCATCGTCTTTAAGACCCTGTTGACCCTTTCCGTGGGGTTTGCCTGAGCATGGTAAACCGGCGTAGTTGTATGGATGATACCGACATTCCGGCACATTTGATCCATAAGTTTGTTCGCGAATTCAGTGCCATTATCGGTATGTAACACTTCAGGGGCACCCCAACGAGACACCACCAAATCTTCGAACGCCTTTCGGACGGTGGGACCATTAGCCGTGCGTATCGGGATGCACTCAATCCACTTGGTGAAAAGATCTTGGAATACTAGGATGTAATTGTGTCCCGCCTTACTTTTCGGAAAAGGACCCATGATGTCCCCGGCCACCACTGTCCAAGGCTGCTCCACGACTCGCTGGCCCATCATACCGGCAGGACGAGCCTGTTCGCCCTTGCATCTCTGGCAGGGACCACAAGAACGGACAAACCGGACCACATCGTGGAACATACCTGGCTAGTAGTAGCGAATGGCCACTCTTTGAAAGGTTTTTTCGTTCCCCAGATGACCAGCTTGGGGTACATCATGCGCTTCCCGCAATACCTGGGGCCTTAGTTCTATCGGAAGGACAAATTTCCACGCCTCTAGGTCGGTGAAAAGCGCATCAGTCACTACATTTGGCTTGTGACGGTACAGCATCCCGTTCTCCACTTTCCAATCTGGAAAGATTTTCGGTCGATCTTGGACTGCCTGAACGCGTCGCAAATACCAAGGGTCTACTGTATCAACTATGCTCGACACTAGAGCATCATCGTCCTCGGTCAGTCTCGACAATGCGTCCGGGACGTGGTGCAGGGCACCCTTCCGGTGAATGATCTCGAAATCATACCCTTGCAGCTCTAATCCCCATCTAGCGAGTCGGCCTGTCGTGTTCCTCAAATTATTCAACCACCGGAGACTACTATGATCGGTGATGACCCTAAAGTAGTAAGACCATCTTGGTTGACAACAAATCCCAGATACTTTACCTCTGAGCAAAAGAACTCGCTTTTCTCCGGATTTATTGTCAAACCGACCACCGCGACTCTGTCAAGAACCCTACCTAGCCACGACAGATGTTCATCGAATGTTTCAGTCACGACGATGATGTCGTCGAGGTAACTAAATACGTTAGGTCTCATTTAAGGCGTGTTCACCCGATCTATAAGCCGTTGGAAGGTTGCTGGAGCTCCTGTGAGCCCAAAAGGCATCCTTTTGAACTCAAACAACCCTCTTCCCGGTACCGTGAACGCAGTGTAAGGCTGACTATCTTTTTCTAGCGGTATCTGATTGAAGGCGGCACTCAGGTCTAATTTTGATATGTACCTGGCGGCCTTCAATTGCCTCAATATGTCAGTCATATAAGGTAGAGGGTATGCATCTTTCCTGGAGATAGCATTAAGCTTCCGAAAATCTAAGCACAACCGATACATCCCTCCAGGTTTACGGGCCATCACGATTGGTGCAGACCATTCGCTGAAAGATTCCGAGATGATACCCTCTGCTAACAACCTGTCCACTTCCTCGTACATAGCTTCTTGTACTTTTGGGGAAACTATCCTGTATCTCTCTTTGATAGGGACATGATCCCCGACGTCAATGGTGTGGTTGATGAGGTGGGTCGCGCCCAATGGGCCTTGCGGATTAGGAGGGAGCTTGATTCGCAAAAATTCTTTTAAAGTCTCCTCCTCACCCTCGAGTAGAGTGGCTACGTTACTACAACTCTCCTCTTCCACCAACGATTGTTTCAAGGGGTAGTGCCTACCCTGAGAGTCGGGCATGACAACTTTTCGAGAGCGTGAGAGAAACGCCATATCGAATTTTCCCTGGCCCTCTAGCCCTAAGATCATCTCGGTATCAAGGTTGTTGGCTACCCTAACTTCACAAATCCGAGTAACTCCTTCTATAGTTATAGGCAGGTTGACTTTTCCGATAATCATGTCAGTCGAACCATTTGCCACTATCATCCGTGATATCCTAGAACAGTCTAGTTGTCTACCGGAAATTTTTGCTATTCTGTCCCATACGGTCTTACGAATCAGAACGCGAGAAGAACCGTTATCTATCAGAGTATCCAGTGGGACTGATAATTGCCATTACGTGTATCCTATTGGCCACTTCGGTAGTCTCTACTATTCCGCTAATCAGTTCCGCCTCCGATATACTATCCGCCAACGTCCTAATCACCTCTAAATCATCTGGAAGGGGGCGGGGTCTACATTGATTTGGGCTGGCCAATACGTCTACTAGGTGGGGTGGCTTGTTTTCAGGGTTATCGTGAATCTGAGCCTCTATTACCATTTCTATAGGCCCAGTTCCGCTTGCAATGCTATCGCCGACGGACGAAATGTCGGAACCTAGTTCGTCGTCGGACATGTGGATTCCCTGAAATTCTTTCAAATCAATTGTAGCCTTATATGACGCTTTTTTAGAACCCATACCCGAGGACTGGAGGCGTAGAGAGGTTTCCCAATCAGCCTTTAGATTGGTTAGGGGCAGAGTAACGGTTTAAGGGGGATCATTGGGTGTAACAGTGGCCCTGGTTTTCGAAAGGTCGTACGATTTGCGCCTGGCACTCGGAACGAGCCCGAATGTGCTGGCCGAGGTTTCAGTCACGGTCGTTGGTGACTGAGAGGCAGCAAGGACCATGCTTACTACTTCTCCTTGGCATTTCCCGAACACTTTGGGCAATCCCTAGTGGTAAAGCCAAACGCCTTGCATTTATAGTAACGGAGCCTCCTAGGGGCTGCGCAACCATTCCGGTAATGTCCTGGTTGATCGCAATTGAAGCAGACCACTTCATTTGGGTCTCTTAACGGAGACTCGTTCTTTATTTTATTATCAGCAGAAGCCTTGGTGTTCTGCTGACTTCCCCCATCCTTAAAACCAACCTGTGGTGTCTGTTTCCTATCGGCAGGCTGAACGTTTTTCTTATTATGGTTGCCTGTTACCTGTCTTTGCTCTGTATTTATCGCTGAGGTTTTCTCTACCTCCTCTTTCACCGATGAAGAAGGAGACTGTTTAGACGATTTTTGAGTCGCATGCGGTTTATACGCGAATTCTTTTAGAAATGAGTTCTCGGGAGGAGGTGGGGCTTTATATTCCCGAATGTATACATTCCATTCTTTCTCCCAGCTTCTCCCGAGGTGAGATAGTTCACGAAACGATCTGTAGTCTGAGCGACGGATGACCTTATGATAGTCAGGTCGAAGACCTCTATGGACCCAGTCTAGTTGGTCGACTATCGGAAGTTCGTCTTCAAGCAAATTTATCAGGCTTATAACATTGGTTAGATAATCGTCAATCGACACATCTTTACCCTGAGTTCTTGCCTGTATTTGTTCTTTGACTCTTCGTTCAAAGTCATCGTCGCCAAAGTGAGATCTGAATTCCTTCCGGAATTTTCGCCAGCTATAAAATTCCCTCTCATGGTTTTAAAACCATTTTGATGGAATACCTTCCAATAGAACCGGCATATTACAAAGTTTCAGTCCGATATTCTATTTCCAAAACGAGATTTTAGGTTCAAAAAAAAATTTAATAAACTGAAAAAGTGAGGTCGGTAATATAGGTATTTGACTGTGTCACATGCCCTTAATATTGAGACCTATATTATGTCGGGCGAGTTGGGCTGGTAACCCCATACGCCCCTTCACCTTGACTTCTTAACGATTACAAGTAACGGCCCAGAGCACTGGACAGAAATCACATTGCGTCATCACCCGCGAGGGTCATCGCAATACTTTGTTTTAATTAGACAGTCGGATTCCCCTAGTCCTTGCCAGTTCTGAGCTGAACGTTCAATGGCGGCCGAAGAGGACTACCACGACGGCGAAACCGTCACGGAAGCCTCGCAAAAAGGAAGATCCGAGGGAGGCCAAGGCACGGGACCGAGCTCGGATCACCCGGAAAAAAAACTCACCGACCGGGTCGGGGTCGTTCAAGATACCAGGAGGTACGCCTATATAGCTGACTAGAGTCTCGTTCGTTATCGGAATTAACCCGACAAATCGCTCCACCAACTAAGAACGGCCATGCACCACTACCCACTGAATCAAGAAAGAGCTCTCAATCTGACAATCCTTCTAGTGTCCTTACAGTGCCTTCGAACCTCTCACTTTCGTTCTTGATTAATGAAAAACTTTTTGGCAAATGGATTACAGCGTCTGCTATCACCAGACTTGCCCTCCAATCGATCCTCGTTAAAGGATTTAAAGTGTACTCATTCCGATTACGGGGCCTCGGATGAGGCCCGTATAGTTATTTTTCGTCGCTACCCCCCCCGTGCCGGGAGTGGGTAATTTGCGCGCCTGCTGCCTCCCTTGGATGTGGTAGCCGTTTCTTAGACTCCCTCTCCGGAATCGAACCCTGATTCCCCGTTACAACCATGGTAGGCACAGAACCTACCATCGACAGTTGATAAGGCAGACATTTGAAAGATTCGTCGCCGGTTCAAGACCGTGCGATCAGCACAAAGTTATTCAGAGGCACCAAGGTAAACGGTGGACGAGCGGAACCCGCCACCGATTGGTTTTGATCTAATAAAAGTGTTTCTTCCATCTCTGGTTGGAACTCAGGTTTGCATGTATTAGCTCTAGAATTACGAGAGTTATCCAAGCAAATGTAGGTACGATCTAAGGAACCATAACAGATTTAATGAGCCATTCGCTGTTTCACCTTAATTTGGCGTGCACTGAGACATGCATGGCTTAATCTTTGAGACAAGCATATGACTACTGGCAGGATCTACCAGGGAGCTTCGATAAGTTAAAAACTCTCTCGAGGAGGTCTTGTTTGCCTACCGTAGTAACACTTTTCACAACAGCAAACACCAACGGACTGTATTGGGCCATTCGGTCCAGGACACGGACCCGTGGCAGTGCTGTGCTTACATAGATCCGAAACATCCCGACGTACAAATGGCGACCAACGGCTTATGTATGCATATCAATGTGGTTTAGTTTCTTAAGCAAGCCAAATTCACGCTCATTAGTTTCTCATACAAGTTGAATACACACGCATTAGTTTCTCACACAAGTCATATATTTATGAGCATTAGTTTCTCAGGCAAGTCATATGTATATT
>CAKNYM010053317.1:0-13238 GCA_932195095.1 Andricus curvator | reverse complement strand
TTTCTCATACAAGTCATATACACGCGCATTAATTTCTCAGGCAAGCCGAATCCACGCGCATTAGTTTCTCAAGCAAGAAGTTGAAGCCGCGTGCATTAGTTACTCAGACAAGTCATATACACGCGCATTAGTTTCTCATACAAGCAGAATCCACGCGAATTAGTTTCTCAAGCAATGCACCCGCATTAGTTTCTCGAGCAAGTCGAATCCACGCCCATTAGTTGCTCAAGCAAGAAGTTGAATCTAGGCGCATTAGTTTCTCATACAAGCCATATTCACGCGCTTTAGTTTCTCATAAAAATCGAATCTACGCGCATTAGTTTCTCAAACAATTCAAATTCATGCGCATTAGTTTCTCAAATAAGGAGAATGCACGCACATTAGTTTCTTTAACAGTGCATTAGCTTCTCACACAAGTCGAATCCACGTCGAAAGACCGCAAGCCATCCGCTACCTCGAACCAACTCTGCCCCCTCGAGGCCAATAACAAAAGCCGCAGAATCGCTCTATGCTGAACGAGTGGTTCACAGCCACCCCATGGTTTCAGTGTCAGGCAGACCTTCCTGCCAAACTTTGACTGATAATGGTCGAGAAGCACTCACATACAGTTACACAGAGTAAACACATTGGTCAGCTGCCATTTGATCGCCCTCCAGCACCGACCAAAGTGCTACCCGTTGGTTCTGATAAAGGGCAATCTAAAAGTATATGCTGCATAGTTTCTTCAGACCCGCAATCGCAAAGTTCCTCCCTGGTGATTATTCCGCGCAAGAACAACCATGAAGCGAAATTCCCGTGACCAGAGACAAACTGCGTTACGTAATGGTCCGGTACCCAGCGTGAAGCAAATATGACTCTAACAGCTCTAAAATATTCAAACGTTATCCTACCATGAGGTGCCAGCTCCCATTGCGACTGCCAGAGGCGCAAAGCCCCCTTCTTCATACTAACTTTACATTAATGCGGTTTGTGCCTGCTTCAATCATGAGATTTTCAATTTTAGTTTCAGATCCTCTTCGCACTCAGGATAACGCGACTCTTTCTTCAAGATCTATTCGAATTGGCAGAACAGCAGCTATTGCCGGGAGCGCATCAGTTGACACAGTTCTATACGCCTGCGTCACACCGATGAGCACACTGCGCTGGGCTCTTTCTATAATTTTTATATCTTTATCAGCCGCTAATTCGTACGACGCCCTAGCAGCATAGGTTTGGTTTTGCAACAAAGACTCACTGATAGATAGC
Organism: Andricus curvator; assembly: GCA_932195095.1. Taxonomy (NCBI): domain Eukaryota; kingdom Metazoa; phylum Arthropoda; class Insecta; order Hymenoptera; family Cynipidae; genus Andricus; species Andricus curvator. The sequence goes on along the minus strand of CAKNYM010053317.1, from coordinate 11,993 downwards.
AATGAGTATGCACCTTCATCTTCTCTCCATAGTGTACTCCCAGTAGTTCAAATGTCGTCACGTACTTAATTGTCTTTCCATTCAGTTCTATTACCAGTCCGTGTATTTCCGAAAAATGTCTAGATTTTTTATTTCGTCTTCTCATACTCATCTTATCCCTTCGAACGCGTCCCTCTTTAAGCACGCTTGCTAACTGAAAAAAATGGTTTCAGAGACTTGGGTATGAATATGACGTACATGACTGCCGTCTTGGACTCAGAAAGCTGCCACAAATCTGACGTCAAGGACTAAACTACCTTTAAAGGCAGGAAACTACTCCCGCCGTTTACCCGCTCCTCCTTAATTTTTCATAATTATGTTCCAAATCACTCGCAAGCCAGCAGCAAATCGTTGTCGCATCGCTTTCTCAACTTTAGTGACAGTGCTGTTTTGTTTGTAGCATAAAGAGAGTGTTTTCTTTATTCTGAAATCGTACACCCCTCTTCCGGAGCTAACTTTTGACTGGTAAGAAAGTGTGGCTGCTCATGTCTCCTTATTCAGTCAGCACTTTCCCGCATTAGTTTCGCAAACAAGGTGAATATACGCGCAATAGATTCGCAAACGAGTCAAATCTTCCAAGTCGCTCGCGCCTAGGTTTGGGAGGTGGTGAAGGACAAAAATATTCTAAGTCGCTCGCGTCTAGGTTTGTAATGCAGGGTGTCTACCCAAATCCCGGAAAAAAATTCCCTGACAATTCCAGGTTTTTTCCAGGTATCTTAAGTTTTTTCCAGGTACAATTTTTCATAGCATTTCATTTAATTTAAATTCAAATATTCCGCATATTTTAAACGCACTGTCTATGGTTATGGAATTTTCCGTAACTCCAACCCCTTTTCTAGCTCGTTCAGAGCTGACATAGACAGTGCCTAATTTTAAAAATTCGACTCGGAATATGTATAAATTTTCGCGAGCTTATTATAAATGTTTTTTTTTCAGTTTCTAGGAATTTAGTTAATATTACAAGACATTCTTAAATATTTTAGCACGATTGATTAATTAAATAATTAAATGATACTAAAAATATAATAATTTCTTGAATTTGTCTTTAAAGTCCATGAATTTTTTTCCAAAAAATACATTAATTCTCAATCAAACAGTTGGGTTTTTTAACTCAAAAAGATCAATTTTTAAACAATTAGCTGAATTTTAAACTAAGAATGAGCAGTTTCCAACCAAAAATGGAATAATTAAATTTTCAGTTAAAAAATTAATATTCCACCCAGAAAAAAAAACAGATTTATTTTTAAAACAAATTCAATTTAACTTTCAACCAAGTAGTTTTATTTTGAACCAAAAAGATCAATTTTCAACTAAAATGATGAATATTTAACTGGAATACTTGAATTTTCAACCAAAAAGATCAATTTTCTACCACAAAAAAGATTTTTCGACAAAATACATCATATTTCAAAGAAATATTTGAATTATCAACTACAAAAAGACACACTTTCAAACAAATAAATGAATTTTGAAATAAAAAAGATCAAGTTTCAACCAAAAATTTATTAGTTGAATTAAAAAAAAAAGAAGAATTTCAATCTGAAATGATCAATCTCTAACTGGAATAGTTCATTTTTCAACAAAAAATATGAATTATCAACCAATTGCATTTTCCAACGAAAAAAAAATTATTTGAAACAAAAACAAAACTAATTTTCAAAAAATAGTTAGATTTTCAAACAAAGTAATGAATTTTCAATAAGGATGATGAGTCTCTAACTAGAATCATCAAATTTCCAACAAAAATATTAATTTTCAACCAAGAAGATTAATTTCTACCAAAAAAGTCAGAATTTTCAACTAGAAAAGATGACTTTTCTACCAAAAAGACGATTTTTCTAAAAAATACATTAATTATCAATCAAACAGTTGATTTTTTTAACTCAAAAAGATCAATTTTCAAACAATTTTGAAAATTGATTTTAAACTAAAAATGATCTGTTTTCAACCAAAAATGGAATAATTAAATTTTCAGTTAAAAAATTAATATTCCACCCAGAAAAAAAACAGATTTATTTTAAAAACAAATTTAATTTAGCTTTCAACCAAGTAGTTTTATGTCATCAATTTACATCAATTTTCAAAGAAATATTTGAATTATGAACTTCAAAAGGACACATTCTCAAACAAATAAATGAATTTTGAACTAAGAAAGATCAAGTTTCAACCAAAAATGTAATAGTTGTTTTGAAAAAAAGATTAATTTTCAACTGAAATGATCAATCTCTAAGTGGGATAGTTGATTTTTTAATAAAAAATATGAATTCTCAACCAATTGCATTTACCAGCGAAAAAAAAATTATTTGCAACAATAACTGAACTAATTTTTAAAAAATAGTTAAATTTTCAAAGAAAGTAATGAATTTTCAACTAAAATGATGAATCTTTAACTGGAATAGTTGAATTTGAAACCAAAAACATGAATCATCAAATGTCCAACAAAAAGATTAATTTTCAACCCAGAAGATTAATTTCTACCAAAAAAGTCAAAATTTTCAACTGAAAAAGATTGTTTTTCAACAAAATATTGAATACTTGTAATGCAAATAAAAAAAAATTTCAACAAAATAGTTGAAGTTGCAACTGGAATAGATCAATTTTCAGTAAAAAAAAATAATTTTCAGCCAAAGAAAAAACGAATTTTCAACAAAATTGCTCATTTTTCAACCGAGGAGATGAATTTTCTATTAAAATGATGAATCTTTAACAACAACAAAAAACTACTTTTTAACAAAAGATAAACTCTCAACCAAGTAATTAAATCTTCATTCAAAAAGATGAGTTCGGAACGAAAAATGTAATAGTTGATATTTCAATAAAAAAAGATTGAAATTTTTAAACAAAAACAATGGAATTCAACCAAAAAGAACGATTTTTCAACAAAATACATGAATTTTCAACGAGATACTTGAATTTTCAACTAAAACCGATCAATTTTCAACCAAAAACAGGATACTTGAAATTTCACTTAAAAAATTGATTTTGAACAAAACAAAAAAACGAATTTTCAACAAAATAGTCAATACCCGTAATATAAAGCTACTTTTACAAATAAAGAATCATTGTTATTCGATTTAATATTGCAATTTACAAAAATTAAGCACGTTCTCGAAAAAATTCCCTGACTTTAAAAGAAATTCCCTGACATTTCCAGGTTTTTCCAGGTATATAAAAATTCCCTGACAATTCCAGGTTTTCCAGGTTTTCCAGGTAGGGTAGACACCCTGTAATGGTGGTGAGAATTTTCTTGTTTTAATTTTTCTCAATTAAAAAAAAAAATTATTTATTTTTTAAATTTTAAATTCTTGTTCTTCCGAAAAACATAAAACAAAAGAAAAGAAAGAAGGGAAAGAGAAAAAAGAAAGAAGGAATGAAAGGAAAGAACTGAAGAAAAGAAAGAGAAAAGCAAATTTATAATTTATTTTTCTTTCTCTATTTATTTTTTCCTTCCATTCTATTCCTTCTTCTTTTTTTCTATTCATAAATTCTCCCTTTGATTAAATAATGGGTCTCGTCTATCTGCCCGTGACTCCATACGGCAAACGGGGCCCGCGCGATGACTGGCGGTGAGGCCGATCACCAAGTAGTGACACATTGGTTTGAGCCTTTCGACTCACGAGACTCCTAGAAATTTTGTCGTGAGCAGTGCTACCTCTTTTGGTTGAATTTCGAGGTTTTTTGGATCGACAATACTAAGTATTTGTGATTGATTAGTGCTATTGCCTATTTTTCACCTGAGGATGTATGACTTTGCTGTGTTTATTGCGCGAATTCGTTCAATTTCTTGAGTCTTGTGTTGAGGTCTGTTCTGAGTTGTGAACTGACCGTTGTAACTCTGTCTCGGCGCATGGTGTATGAACTCTCATTCAGAGACTCTATACCGTGTTTGCTAAACTACTCGTAAAGTTCGGAACGCGTATGTTATTGATTTCTTAAATAACAACGGGTGATAGCGAAAAAAAGTTTGGTCAATGTATCTCCACAATTTCTGGGGACTCCTGTTCCTGTCCGTGCGGTGTGTTGCATCATATTGGCTGTTTAGCTTATGCAGTCAGATCTAATGGCAAAAGGAAATGCTGTGAAATTAAATCATCGGCAAGATCTCTTTCTCCAACTCCGGCAGCACTCATGATCCCAATAAAATGTCAATCATGAGGCTTTGTAAAAACCCACAGAATCTCGGTCCACCTCGTCCAATCAAGATAATATTCAACGAGGAATTGATCGCCCGAAATGTTCTGCAAACCTATTGGAAGTGGCAGAATAATCAAGTACACCAGATTCCGTCTACCGACATGTCATTGGCTCAGGATCGTACTCCTCTACAGAGAAACCGATACAAGGAAGTACTGGCCTTGCTGAACAAACTCTGTTCCGGATTGGACAAGATCCCAGGTTCGTTAGTAAAATTTTGTGCTAACGAGATTGCTGAGCCTCTAAAGATTATTTTTAATTTGTCTCTCTCATCAGGAAAATTTCCAGAAAAATGGAAATGCCCGAAAGTCTGTCCTATTATCCAGAAAGGAGATAAATCTCAAATTCTTAATTACCGTCCGATGGCATTGCAGTGCAATTTTTCTAAGATTTGGGAGATGTTCTTGAGTGAGATAATCTGATCCTACCTAAATCCTGTCCTTTCTCTTTCTCAGCATGGGTTTGTTCCAAAAAGGCCACCGTACATAACCTGATTACATTTTTGCAAATTATTAAATCATCGTTCACACATAATAGACAGGTTGATGCCATATTCACTGACATCTCCAAGGCCTTCGATTGCATTAGCCATAGTAAAATCATGATTGATCTGACGAATCTTGGGATACCTGATAAAATCTTGAAAATTGTCGACTCCTATCTTGAGAATCGGAAAATGATTGTTCAATATAATGGATACTCTTCCTAAGAATTTTCTCCAACTGTACTCTGAAGTTTAATGTTCAGATTGACAATATGATCAAGGAGGCTCATCCCTCCCTAGGATTTTTGTTTAGAAGGTGTAAGATGTTTAATAGGCCACTTTCTCTCAAAACATTATACTACTCTCTGGTCAGAACTAAACTAGAATATGGAATGGTAATTTGGCATACTGATACGAAATATTTGACAGAGGCAATTGATAAATTCCAAAAAATTTTTTTTGAAATTTCTAAACTGGAAAACGGAAGGTGTATTTTTATCATCGGGCTCTGACTATAAACAATTGTGCAGCAGATTCAATGAATGGACACTTGACGTGAGTCATCAATCAATATAAATCTAATTTTAAGTACTAATTTTAAGTACATTATCATAATTTTCTTGTAAAATTTATTCAAGCTTTGTTTTAATGTAATCCCGTAATTGGTCTACGGACTGTTGGATTTAAATAAATAAAAAAAAAATATCGTTGGCTTCTTTGACTAGAAAGGATACGGCCTTAGAGGCGTTCAGGCATAATCCCATACATGGTAGCTTCGCACCACTGGCCGCTCGACCGAGTGCGTGAACCAGATGTCCGAACCTGCGGTTCCTCTCGTACTGAGCAGGATTACTGTCGCAACGACTAGTCATCAGTAGGGTTAAACTAACCTGTCTCACGACTGTCTCAACCCAGCTGACTGTCCCTATTGGCGGGTGAACAATCCGACGCTTGGCGAATTCTGCTTCGCCGACATCGAAGGATCAAAAAGCGACGTCGATATTAACGCTTGGCCGCCACAAGCCAGTTATCCCTGCGGTAACTTTTCTGACACCTCTTGCTGAAAACTCTTCAAGCCAAAAGGATCGATAGACCGTGCTTTCGCAGTCTCTATACATACTGAACATCGAGATCAAGCCAGCTTTTGCCCTTTTGCTCTACGCGAGGCTTCTGTCCTCGCTGAGCTGGCCTTAGGATACCTGCGTTATTCTTTGACAGATGTACCGCTCCAGTCAAACTCCCCGCCTGGCCATGACCTCGAATCGGATCCTACACAAAATCGGAGAAGAGTTGGAACGTCTCTTTCCTGACAAGGTTTTTCACCCTGTCAGTTCTGACACCTAGGCTTCCTAGAAGATCGAGAATTGCAACCTGTTGTAGACCAAACTTTTCACACTCAAAGATTATGTGCTCCACTTTCTCAACCTGTCCGAACTCACATTCATCCTGTTCCGTCAGGTGTGACCGTAGCCTATCGCGTACCTGCTCAAAATGAAGCTTGGTCACTGCTCCTTTAGTGGAGTCGGACCACCTAGTTTGCCACATATTGAGCACCTCGCTTCGAATAAACCGTTTAGTCCGATTGTCGAGATTCTTCTTCCGATTCGAAAGGTTGCCAATTTCAACATCCCTTTCCTTCGCAGATTGAAGAGAGCTCTGAGTTCCTCCATGGCTAGATCGATTGGAACCGCGCCAGCTACCACACAGGTTGCGTCATAGGCCACAGTGTTGTGGGGCTTAATAACCTTTTTAAGAACGCTCAGCTGCGAGGATTGTAGTGACTTCTTCAAGGACTCGGTTAACAGGTCTGACCATCCGGACGCCCCATATACGCCTGTTGGTAGGTACAGACCTTGGTAGATGGTACGAATGGCTGTGAACTCTAAACCCCACGTCGCTTTCGCAACTCTGGCTAATCTGCCAATTAGTCTTGCTACCGTAGCTTTGAGATACTCTACACGGGGTTGGATACTAAGACCCGTCCCATAGTGAGTACAAAGGTATCTCACTTTGTCACTCAATTTAAACGGTTTCCCGTTAACTTTGATTGACGGCCTCTTATTTTTTAAATTCTAAGCTGTGTATCTGATGTTATTACACCGACCGATATGCCTGACATTGGGAATTCTTTTACCACTAAGTAAGATCATCTCCGTTTTGCTTGGCGAATGTTCCATTTTCGCAAACGAGCAACACTTTACGATGACATCTACCACCCTTTGACTAATAGGCTGGACTTCCTCTATGGAATTGCCAGCAGTCAGAGCCAGCAGGTCATCAGCATAAGCAAAAACGTCTTCACCAAGAATTCCAGTTATACGTTTTAGAAGGCCGTCAAATGTTAGATTCCAGAAGGTTGGGCCTAAGACGGAGCCCTGCGGACACCGTTTTGACACTCTTTTCGAGAAACTGTCTGTTACATGTCTATCACTGAAATAGTCAGAAATGACGGCCAATGGCCAACGGCCATGCCACGCTGAAAAAACCAGTTCTCGTCAGATCACTGAAGTTAAGCGGCGTTGGGCGCGGTTAGTACTTGGATGGGTGACCATTCGAGAATACTGTGTACTGTTGGCATATTATGGGTGTGGTGAGCCCTAACTTGTAGTTATTTATAACTACAAAAAAACTATCCACATAGAAACACTACCCGAATTGGGTAGTGTTACGCCTACCTTAAAAAAGGAAATGGCTTAATGGTATAGACACCGTATACATTTCTAGGGCAGTTTCTGTGTTTCAGCTCCTGAAGAATGAGCGGCCACCAAACGTCGTCAAAGGCACCAGAGGTGTCAAACAAAAACCCTACTACATAAGTCTCTTCATGAGCTGAGACCCTTTTGTCGAAACTTTACAATGGCATACTCTGTTGATCTGCCCGGTCTGAAACCATACTGGCAGTCCGACATCAGCTCAGTTCTTGGAACGCTGGATTGAAGCCGTTTAAGGAGAACACGTTCAAAGAGCTTGCAAATGACCGATAGTAGGCAGATGGGCCGGTACGATTTCACATCGCCCGCATCCCAGTCTTCACCTTTGTGCAGGACCCTAATCGATCCCTGCTTCCGGGTTCCTGGAAAGGCACCAAACCTCAGACAGCCGTGGAGGAGACGCGCCAAGTGAGGACCAACGATGGGCAAAGCCATCTTTTGTAATGAACTCACAAATGCTACACCTGTTTGCTTCTCTTATTGCTTTTTTGTACAGGCGGAGGTGGTTTCGCCAGGCTACATGCTCCGGGCAAGAGTCCCCGGTCTTAGCTTGAGCTTGTTGCCGCTTCCTGCACAGCCTGTTAAGCTGTCTTTTATGCTGTCTAAGTTTTGTGTTCCACCAGGGGTTAAAATTTTTAAACAGCTTCTTGACTGGCATGGAAGCCTGACAGGCTACGACTAAGCACTCAGTTAGAGTATCAGCTATCGACTCAACATCCTCTTTGCGTTGAAGTGGAAGGTCGGCAAGTCTCTCATCCACCTGCTGTTTTAGACCGGTTTCGAAAACCGCTTCATTCATCTTTCTCACTGGAAATCTGGTTGAGGGGTGTGCAGGAGTGCCAGAATCCTTCCTAAATCGTATGTCGATGACAATTACTCTGTGGTCACTGGAGGTCCAGCCGACACGAACATTCCCTCAACAAATGCCATCAAGTTGGATGGCGCCAAAAAGACGTCGATCCATGAATCGCCATTTACAGTCTGGAAGGCCGGCGGCTGTGTGAGTCATTCAGCACGTGGAGTTCTTGCTGAGCGATGAATTGCTCAAGCTTCTCTCCACGCTCTACTGATAGCCGCTTTTTCTTTGGCAGCGGGCCACACAGAGACGAAGTTGCGTTTGCATCTAGTGCCACAATCACTCTTTTTCCTCTCAATGCACTCATTACCTCACCAAGATGGAGTAGGTGCCGTTCAATATCTTCTCTGTACTGAAAATAGTGGGAGACGACATGAAACGGGAGACCAGGGCATCGCACTTAACCAACAACGCAATGCTTTGTTCTGAGCTGGGTGACAGGGACATAGCCTATCTCCCCGCTAAAGACCGCCACTGCTGCTTTGGGGCCGTACTTGTCTTCATACTTATGGTAGTGAACAACAACCTTCGATCCCAGGGCCGGTATTGTCTTCCTATAGAAGTACGGCTCCTGACTCAGCGCAATATCAAAGCCGATGTCGCATTGTAACTTACGCAGTTCATCTAGGACCGCCAATGAACCTGCTGCATTATGTTGTAGAATTCTGAATATTTTTGGTCGGGTGGTCAGCTCACCGGTGGCATTCTCGCAAGGATCGAGACCTGCTAGAGGTCGACATTGCCCAGGAAGATCACACGTAGTCAATATTACAACCGGATTAAGTAGAGGGTCACAAACAATATGAGTCAATTTTTTTTTATTATTAATTTTGATTTACTCATATTATTTTTGTGTAATTGCGGATCTAAAATTTACAGGAGGGCGCATACCGCTTCCGACCTCCGGGAGTTCTAAAAGAGATATACGAACACTGGTGGACTGTTTGGCGTCACGCTCAGGGATTATGCCCAATTCTGCGCCTCTTTGATATTTTGTAGTTTAGGACCCTCTGATCGATAATGTATATGTCTGAAGGTCGAGAGAAAAATACTTTTTCGTTTGTGCTGTGCCCAAAGTTGCTTTTTGAGAATACTAAAGGAGACATCGACACTGAACTCTGTGCCTCATTGATATTTTGTAGTTTAGGACCCCCTGATCGATAATATATGTATCTGAGGGTCGAGAGAAGAATACTTTTTCATTGGTTTCGCATCCAATGCCGCTTTTTGTGTATACTAAAGGAGACATACCGACACTCGAGCATGGTTTGGCGCCACGCTCAGGGATCATGTCCAATTCTGTGCCTCTTTGATATTTTGTAGTTTAGGACCCTCTGATCGATAATTTATATTTCTGAAGATCATATTTCGATATTCAAGCAGGCAAGCTACGACTCTAGCAGTTACTACAGTCAGACCATCCCTTATGCTAAGATTTGTTCCTCAAAATGTAGAGCTTGATACGATAATGAGAGAAGATTATATAGCAAGACTCGTGGCCGAATTCGCTAACGAATTATACAATCCAGAGCCTCATATCCGCAGAATAATTGCATATATCGACGGCACTTACAGTTACATCCATAAAAGTAGCAACTTCCACAGTCTGCGACAGTCCTACTGCATTCACAAGGGCCGTCCTTTAGTAAAACCTGATTTAATTGTAGCACCGGATGGTTACATATTGGACATTCATGGACCATACTTCTCAGAATCTCGAAACAATGATGCTGCGATGCTTAACAACGAATTTCAAAGGAACATTGACAGAATGAGAGAGTGGTTCCTAGAAGAGTCGATCTTCGTGGTTGATAGAGGCTATCGAGATGCTAGATCTTTATTAGAGCATCTAGGAATTTCGTGGAAAATGCCGGCACTTCCCCAACCTGAACAGCGTCAATTCCATACAGAGGAGACGAACAAATCACGTTTGATAACGAAGACTAGGTGGATAGTGGAGGCCAGAAATGGACACATCAAAACCATCTTCATGTTGTTTGATCACACGATTCTAGTGCAGCATGCGGCCAACCTCGGTGACTTATATCGTATCGCTGGAGGTCTAATTAATAGGTGCCATTCGCCTATTGAAATGGCAGGAGCTAATGCTGTATTGGCTAAAAAATTGTTAGTTAGAGCGCGTGAAGTAAACGTTGTCTAAGCACAAATAGGAGTGGAAAATCTGCAGGCTACAGGTGGTCAACGATGTGTTCAGCTGAATGCTTAATACCTGCATAACTTTCCACGTCTGACATGAGCCTTCCTTCGAGATTTGACAGTCGGTGTGTAACCTGATGGTCAAGATAGCTTCTTCGTACATTCAGGATAAGCTACAGAGGGAAGATGAAGAAGAGATTCAGTTGGAAGTCATGAACGAGCAACATCGCGACATCATACCAGAGCCGGAACTGATGAGAGTTCGAGTTTATTCATGATTCAAAAACGCAACTCGACACCCGCTTTGTATTGCTTACGTACCGACACTTGAGGATGAGCCTTACTGTGATGACGATTCAATCCTAGGGTATTATTGTACGTGCAAAGTGGGTGCTCATAGTCTGGGAACTTGGGCACACGTGGCTAGCGTATTCTTGTACATGGGATATGCACGACATGAACATAATATACGTTATCCCTCCACTCAACTCAATCACACGATACTTGACGCTGCCAACAGACCACAACTAAGAATTGCTCATCCAGAATAACTGCAGTGAGCGTGAGTATCGCAGAATGCCCGCTCAGCGTTTGGCGAGACGATATTTGACGCAGGACAGATTAGAATCTGTTACTTGTACAGCCTTTGGTCATGAACCATTTTTATGGGGGGGGAGGGGTCCTAAAGTACGAAATATCAAAGAGCCACACAGTTGGGCATGATCTCTTAGCGTGACACCAAAAAGTCCGCTAGTGTCGGTATATCTCTGTTAGCATACATGAAAAGAGACTTTGAACGTAGCACCAAAGAAAAATTATTCTTTTCTCGACCTTCAGACACGCATATTATCGATCAGAGGGTCCTAATGTTCAAAAAATCAGTGAGGCACCGACTCGGGCATGATCCCTGGGTGTGACGCTCATTCTGTCCGAATTAGATACGTAAGGGTGTTTTGCAGGTCGCCCGTCGCTGGCATCATGTTTGAATACTACGTGACATGTATTGAACTTGGAAAATATCAATCTGGGTTTCCCGTATGACAGCATATACATAGATGGGTTCCATGAACAGCGTTCAGTCGATTTGCTCCGCATAATTGATAATATAATAACGTTTGAAATGAGAGATTTAAAGTGGTTAAGAGAATATAATATCAGTATTATGGTGGTAGGTTTTTCTAAAGTCATCGAATCATTGACTGCCTGCATGCATATTTTCACACATATTTTTCAGTAAGTATATATAGGTTCTCATTAGGGCCGAATCAGTTATGTAAGCGTCTTTAACAGGTCGCCCACCGCTGGCACTTATTTTAATTATAAACGCCATGATCTCTTAACGCAAAGCGTTATCATCTTCTCGGAAAATTGCATTACATGTATTGAACTTGGGGAGTATAAATTTGGATTCCCCCAAGTTCTACTGAAAACGTTGATGAGATGGGCGTTCTTGTGTTCTTCATGCTAAATAAGTTTCACTGTTCTGCACTTTTTTTACGTGTCGTTTGTGGCCAACTGCCCGGAAATTGGCTACAAATTAAGGAGAATGTGG
>CAKNYM010053316.1:0-10466 GCA_932195095.1 Andricus curvator | reverse complement strand
TTAAAATTTAAATACTTTGTTTCAACTTAGACGTGTTCCTTGATGGTTTGTAATCAAACATTGTAGATAACAATTTTTCATGGGAACTTAAGGCACAATGAGCGTATTTTGAATGTCATACTGTGAAACAGGTCATTGCCTAAAAGTTGTGAATCTGGGACTATGTATTTTCCAGAAGAAATAATTTCATTATCACCTCACATTTTTCGATTCACTTATTCTAATCAAAATCGAAACAAAAATATCAATTTCAGAGCTCGAAAATCGTGTTTTTATTCTGGATAATTTTGATAAATAAATTAAATCTATGAAAATCGAGTTTTTTCGGACTGAAAGGTTCATATTTTACAGTAAACGTAGTTTGCATTCTTTTCACTTTATTAAAATTATTCTCATAAGAACCGATAATTCCTTTCTTCTTATTTATCAATTCCAAAACAAAATTTGTATCGAACATACCTCAGAGTGAAAAATTCCATGATTATTATTTTTATCATGAGACATACTCTTTAAATTTCGTGAGTGTATGTGGAAACTTCTCACCTTGCTTTTGCAAATCAGTCGTCATAAAAACGCTCGAAGGTGTGCTTATCTTATCCATTGTAATTATTGTATACATTTATTTATCAGATTTCAATTGTTTTGAAGTTTGAAGGTATCACAAAGATTATTTTTCAAACGTTATTGAAAACTTTATTCTGATTGCTCGTGAACATTTATGGTTCACCGGGCTATTTGGGCAGCATCTTCCGGTGAGCTATATTACAGTAGTGTGTTGCATCTCAAGTCAGTAATTCAGAGTGAAACAATGACGTTTGACAGTTTTTACTGATATGTTCTTCCGGGACTATCTGGAATGACAAGTGACTTTTGAGACTTGCAGTGACGAGGCATGTGCATCAAATAATTTAAGCTGCATCCACTTTAACATTTGCAGCGTAGAAACTTGACAAGGAGCATCAATTCCAGCCATGTTCTAGAGGTTTCGGCAACTTGTCCTCATCATTTTGCAAAAGTTTAGTACAGTCTACTTCATTCGCGACACGTGTATGTCCTTGAGATTCGCGTGCTGTGCAAAGATGTCAACAATGCTCATAATTTCTTATTCTGCGAGTGAATTGTGTTGATAATAACAAGTGCGCGTTACTATTGAATAATGTGAAACTAATCTCTGGTTTATCAATCACGTTCAAAACTTTGTTTGATTACTTTCTTCGTAAAATTAATTTACATGCATTCGGACTGGCGAATTGGTGACATTACTTCTCACACAGAAAAGTTTCATGAAATAATAAACTCGATATTGATTCTTTTCGGTCAGGCACCTTCGCCTCAAATAGGTTTTTCTGAACGTGTCAAGTTCATTTTAGGCGACGACTATTTTGAACTGTTCAGTATTGTTAACATCTTGTCTTTTATCAATTTCAATTGAAGTAACTGTTGTGTTTATCATCATTTCTCGTTACTAATTTAACAATCATTGTCGCTCAGATTGCCGAATACTAATATGTGCCTCCTTGAACAATTACATCTCGGTGAGCGGATTCACAATTCTTTCAATTCGGTACCAAAGTAGCGATTTACGGTTTTCTTGGAGCAGGATTATAAACTCTTGAATCGAACTTTACAAAATTATAAGCACAACGCATTCAGTTTTCAACAATTCCTCGTGAAGGAAAACTGTCTTACTTCGATGACAAATTCTAAGAGAAAGTCGAGCAATGGTACCAATATCCCCAAGGAAAATACTTTAATGCCCTTGACGCATTGCCTCTGCCTAATTGAAACGGATTCTATAGCTAACTCGATGCAGAACTTCATTGCAACATCATCAACCAAATCGTTGCCCAAAATCGTATTGCCAATATTTTTAAGGGTTTAAGATACTGTGAAGCTTTATCATTTAAAGACCAATGTTTCCGGAGCACCTGCAGTTACTCAATAGCATCTCGGTAATAAAATGAAAACTACCACCGAGCTTGGAATCTTCTGAAAAAGAGTTATGAGATCAAGGAAATTTTTATCAAGTCTCATTTAGTTCTCTTGTCTTCTTTGAAGCCTTTGAAGAACAAAAAAGCAGCTAATCTAAAGGAGTTAGTTTATACATCTATTCCAATTCTCGAGGCTCTCAATGCACTTGGATGTCTGTTGGATAGTTTTTAAATTTTCTTGTTTTCCATCTTACCCATCCATTGTATTGATTACAATTCACATACATAGGTTACGTGAAATAACATAATTTATTACAATGGATTACAAACATTTCTGAAAGTTACCTATCCTTTTGTTAGAAGAATTCGCTTTTCGCCAGGTTTAATTACTTACTCCTCTTATTTGAGATTCAAACTTTTCAAATTTAAATATAAATTCTAAAAGAGAAAAGAATCGCATACAATAAACACGCTACTAAATATTATTAAAAACAGGCTCACAAAAGTCTACAAAAGATTCCAATACACAGAAAAAGATAAGAATTAGATTTTCTACCAAACTTATTTTGAACTTCAGTCATATTTGCACTTTTGATCATTTGAAAAAACTTAAAAGCAATTGAAGTACTTCCAATATTAGTCATCATTAATATCAATCAATTATGCTTAAATTTTTCTTCAATACATTTGATGCCGTTTCCTTGTTCAAAACAAAACTTAATTTTTTTCTGTGCTGTGGCTTATTCTCTACTTCAAACTGTTCCTCTTCTTTTGATATTCGCAACAACAATTTCCACAACAAAGACAATTCCAGAAATTAGAAATCCAACGAGAAATTCAGTTGCAAATATTGGGAAAAGTTCGTTGTAGCTGATTGCCAAGTCAATTAACTGTTCTTTGTTCTTCTCTGTAGGAGATATGCTTGGCACAACGTCTTTATTCCACTTTTCAAAAATTCCAAATGCCATCAATCGCAAGAGGAGACTACGGAATCGCGTAACATAAGGAGACACTGGTGCTAGATGGAATCCTTCTGCTGATGTAACAAAAGGTTTATCCACTGTTGCAGATAAAGCTCTTCCATCCCCACTCTTGAAGCGCGAAGCAAACCAATTTGATTGTATTTTTAACATGACACAACTTACATTCTTTTCTACGATTGCATGATAAACACAGTCCTCAATGCTGGAAAATAGACTTCGAAATTCCATCACGATGCTCAAGTTTTGGACTTCCTCACTCATCCAATTAATTATCATCGGATTTACTTCCAGTGTAAGATCTGATCTGTCCACTTCAGTTAATGTACTCAGTTTTATTTCCGATTCCGATTGCAAATTGATGCTGGTGAGCATAGCATGAATCTTAGAAGAGTATACGAAGCTCACAATGACTATATAGGCAAATATGATCCTTGCCTTCCAATTTACAGGTTCGTTTAGGAACTGTTAAACCTAAGACGACCTGTACTGTAAAAGACAAATTCCAGTCATTACTGTATTGTTTCAACACATACATCAGCAGCCAGAGCATTGCAGAAAACACTGCAATTGGGACTAGTGCGTATAGGAAACTCAATTCATGAAAATCTACCTCATTCTTCAATTTTGGCGCGAAAGCGTTGAAACATCCAAATCCAATTACCAAATGTTCTAGGTAAGACACCTTATCAACATTCTGGAGCATTGCCCTGATCAAGCTGATATGAAATTTCTTCAGAAGTAAGTTCTCGATTTCAAAAACTCTTGTTGCTTTTTCCAAATGAACAAGGAAGTTCATCTTCTTCGCTATCGTATTCAGCAAAAGTATATCACTTCCGGAATAGTTCACTGGAAAACCGGATCCGTTGTATTCGATATAAATATTTGGGGGAACATGTAAAGTTGCGACTTTCAGCTGGTAACGACTCATGTTTCTCAGTTTGTCTGGAAAAAGTGCTGTTTCTGATAAGTAATTTTTCGTTGTGTAAATACTCGTAAATGGATTGAAGTAATGAATCTTGGATGTGATTCCACCGATTTTAAGGATACTGATGTCGAGGAATTGATTGGTCCAAGCATTCCGAAGTAATTTCTTCTCCCTGGGATTAAGTAAAGTTTGCCTATCAGAGAATAGAAGAACCAGACACTTTGGGCGAATACGACCTTTTACCCAGATGATGATCAGTTTTATTATTTCTGTTGCAATATTCAAGTTGTTCTGGACAGAGTCGATTATCATGAAAAACGTCTTCGTTGGGGAAGCCAAACCTGTCAACTGCCTCAAATTACTGATCTCTTTCTCGAAAGTTCCGTTTTGCAAAAGAAAGTGCATACTTGGTATGACATGCTTGAGTTCTCGAAGAATTGTCTCGATTTTTGCCTCCTCTTGAAATAGTTTTCCATTAATAATCAGCAACGTTTGATATGTATAGGAATCTCTTTCCACGTACTTTGTTAAACCTTTCAACCAATTTGGTTGATTTTTGTCTTCTTTAAAATCGAGAAAAGGAAATATTGCAGGGAAAATATACAAAAAAAGAATAAAATTTATAAACATTTTGAAGAGTCGAGAAATGCAGCAGTCACTTCTGATGTGTGTGTTTATATCTGAGAAACTTTGCTGTGTTTTTTTTCTTCGTTTTACTTCGCAGCAAGCTCAATTACTAATTCTACTGATGTGATTGCGATGGCTGATTGAGTTAAAAACATGGCAAGTAGAAAAGTAGAGAATGGAATAAAACTTATGCTGTAGAAAATGTGTTTGAGAGATGCAAATTATTTTAATATATCAATATTAATTATGTAGTTTCATTCTAACTTTCACGTAAAAAATTCCAATTGTCTCCTCTCTGAATACTTGTCGATTAATGGCATTTAGAAGGAGGAATCTTGTTCGAAATACTTTGATAAACCTTTACTCAAATTGGTTTATGTCTCCTTTGCAGTAGAAAGTTGATACATTAAAAAAAAGAAGAAAAGAAATAATTAAATTTGTGAACATTTTGGATGCTTAAAAATTCCCAGAATATAAAGTCCGAAAAAATGCTCGAACGCCTTCCTCTCCTGGTGTCTATTTTTCAACTGCGATTCAATGTTCATATGCCAAGCTTGTTATTGATGGATACATTTTTTATACTTTAGTCCTTGATATACATTTGCATTTTTCTGTTTCGAAAAATTGGCTATTTCGTAAAAGTGGAACGTACTGTATGTACATAAATCATGAGAGTCAATAAAGTACGAAGTTGGTCGATTCTAGAAAAAAAAAATATATATATATATAGTTGAGTTATAGCATATACATATCTGATTTAGCTATAAATTATAACTGAAATTGTTTAATCTTTGAATCAGCGATTATAGAATTTCGTTTGAAAATCTTCCATGACGTTGAAAATTACAAGAATGTGAAGTCACAAAAATGCCCATACGCCTACCATTTCTAGTGTTTGTTTTTCAACTACGATTCGACCTCCTGTTCTTCTTGTGGCTTCTCTGAACTAGTAGAGTAGAAAATATCGATTTTTCTGTATAATAAAATGTGGATAAGGGTCGCAAAGTTGATAAGTGGTTAAAAACTTGTAACGCATATAGATAAATAAATTATGAGTTTGAGTAAAGCAGGTAAAGCGGATAAATTTTTTTATTTGGTGCCAAGAAAAAAAAGTTGAGTCTTCAATTTAGCTTTAACCGATCGTTGAAAAAGTAGTAACTAATAAGAGGCACTTTTTTCTACAAATAATAGCAGTTATAATGATTAGGTTGTAACAAAAGAAGTTAATAACTGATTTGTTTTTCTTTCAAAATTATCTCATTATTACACTAACACCGTTGTCCCACTTGACCCTATCGACCCTACAAATAATAATTTGCTTATATTGAAATACTTATGCCTCAGTATTAAACGAGGTTTTGACCAATCTTTGAAATTCTTTGAAATCTTTTGAAACCTTTCACAACTTTCAAGATTTCTTAAAATGCCTTGAAATCTTCTGAAAACTCATGAAATTGTACCAATTTCTCTGCTATCCTATAGAATTTCTTGAAATAATTTCAGATCCTTTTTTAAAAAATTCAAAATTTGTTAACATTTATCATAATGACTTAAAAATTGTTGATTGCCTGTGAAACTCATAACATTCTTTGTAATCTCGTAAATTAGTATAAATTCTCTTGAAATTCGGCGAAATCTCTTAAAATCTGTTGAAATGACTTCAAATAATCAGAAGCCAATTGAAACATTTATAAATCATTGAAATTTAAAACATTTTACAACTCTATGATATCTTGTAAAACATTTTGCAATTTTGTGAAGTGTTTAGAAATCTTTGAAATCCTAATATCTGGTGTACAATTGAAATTTAATCAATAAACAATATTTATTTAATTAAATTCAGTTGTATTCCATTATCAAAGTGGATAATTTTGAATCTGTATTTGCAAGAACAATGATATATTTTGCTGTCATGATGTTCACAAATTAGATTAACAGTTTTGAATAAATTGAAAACAATGGGATTTTATTTTAAAATTTGAAATAATAACTGAAGCAATTTGAAGTCATTCAGAAGCCAATCAGCTTTTCAAAAAAAATAAGCTTGAGATTTTTGAGACATTTCCTTACACCACCTTTTTCAGATAGAAAATTTGATTTGTTTGTTTTCATGAGAGATTGACTTTTCATGAAACTTTATATTAGTTATAGAGAAGAAAAAGTGTTATAATTCTTCCTAAATAGCGATTTTCTGGCAATTCTAGTTAAATTCATAAAAACAAGTATTAAAATATTTATTTTTGTCTAATTCCGAATGGTAAGCAACGATTGATATTATTTTTTTTAAAGGAACCAGTGTGTCAATTAGCTCTTGTCAATAAGTTACTATGCAGAGTAGGTAGTAATTTTGCCAATTGCTTTGTAAATTTTCAAAACCGATAAAATATTGGATAAAATAAAGAGATTATTGTCCTCTTTTAAATTGAAACTTATCTTCCCAGCTGAATTTTGAAAACATGGAAAATTGATTTGATGACCTAGCCCAATTTGTTGATTCAATCTAATATTGTTTTAAACTTGTGCTCACATGAAAATGATAGTCTTCAAGTTTCATTAAGTCCAAATCAGTTTTTTCTTATTATTTTTCGAAAACTTGTATTTTGAATTTTTCCCTCGAACGATATCAGCTATCACAAAAGAGTACGCGGCTTTTCAGTAGATCTTTTTGAAACTAGAAAACTTTTTTCTTAGAATTTTGTAAAATCTGTCGTGGTCTAGAAGAAAAATGGGAAACTTTCATTTTACAAAAAAAAAAAATTCTCGTGAACACAAAAAAGGTTTTGCCCGCCTGAACTTTACAAGATTACTTTGTCATTCTAGTGAAAATTCAGCAAAAAAAAATTAGAATGAAAATTAGGGATTTTTGAAAGAAGAAAACTTAAATATCTTACTTAGGTCAAGAGTTATAAACGTTTTCTCTGAAAAGGGTAAGACACTCGTAATCCTATTTTCTTTGAAAATCACCATACCCCAAACAAACTTTCAAGATTCAATTTATGATATAAATGTAGTGAAATATGTTAAGTTAAAAGAGTTCTGGAGAAAATATCAGGAAAAGTATCATATAATCTTATTTATTATCCATCCATTATATTAATTACAATTTACAGTGATGAGAAAATAATGACACGCACCTATTCCACAAAATAGGACAAAAGCAGACATAGGTTACGTGAAATAACGTAATGCATTACAATGTATTACAGACGTTTCTGAAAGTTACCTATCATTTTGTTAGGAGAATTCGGTTTTTGTGAGGTTTTGTTTACTTACTCCTCTTATGTGAGATTAAACTTATTCTCGAAAAGAGAAAACATTCACATACAATAGACACACTACTAAATATTAATGAAACCAAGCTCACAAAAGTCTACATGTTCGATTCCCGTATGAAGAAACTACATACCTTAAGTATGTCTACAAAAGATTCCAATACATAGAAAAAACTAAGGATCAGATTTTCTTCAAGGTCATTTTATTCCAAACTTATTCTTAACTTCAGTCATGTTCGCACTCTTGATCAAATGGAAAAACTAAAAAAAATTAAAGTGTTTTCAATATTAACCAATTATGCTTCAATTTTGTTTCAGTACATTTGAGGCCGTTCCTTTGATCAAAACAAAACTTTATTTTTTTCTGTGCAGTAGTTTATTCTCTACTTTAAACGCTTCCTCTTCTTTTGATATTCGCAACAACAATTTCTACAACAAAGACGATGCCAGAAATCAGAAATCCAACGAGAAATTCAGTTACAAGTATTGGAAAAAGTTGTTTGTGGCTAATTACCAAGTCACCTAACTGTTCTTTGTTTTTCTCTGTAGGCGACATGCTTGACACAACGTCTTTATTCCACTTTTCAAAAATTCCAAACGCCATCAATCGCAATAGGAGACTACGAAATCGCTCAACATAAGGAGATCCTGGTTCTAGATAAAATCCTTCTGCTGATGTAGTGAAAGGTTCATCCACTGTCGCAGATAAAGCTCTTCCATCCCCACCTTTATAGCGCGAAGCAAACCAATTCGATTGTATTTTTAACATGAGACAACTTACATTCTTCTCTGCGATTGCATGAAGAACACAGTCCTCGGGGTTCAAAAATCGAGTCCGCGATTCCATGACTACGTTCAAGTTTTGGAGGTCTTTACTTATCGAATTAATTATCAGCGGATGAGCATCAAGTGCAAGACCTGATTTATTCAGTTCAGCCAACGTACTTAGTTTTATTTCCGATCCCGATTGTAAACTGATGTTGGTGAGCATAGCATAAATCTTAGAAGAGTATACGAAACTCACAATAACTATATAGGCAAATATGATCCTTGCCTTCCAGTTTACAGGTTCGTGAGGAACTGTTAAACCTAACACGACCTGCACCGTGAAAGACAAATTCCAGTCATTACTGTACTGTTTCAACGCATACATCAGCAGCCAAAGAATTGCGGAAAACACTGCGATTGGGGGTAGTGCGTATAGGAAAATTAGTTCAGAATACTCTACCTCATTCTTCAATTTTGGCGCGAAAACGTTGAAACTTCCGAATCCAACCAGGAAATGTTCCAGAGAAGAAAACTCACCAACCTTCTGGAGCAATGTCCTAATCAGACGTATATTAACTTTATTCAGAAGTAACTTCTCGATGTAAAAAATTGTTGGCGACTTTTCAAAATGAACAACGAAATTCATTTTCATTGCAAAAGTAGTTAACAATAGTATGTCTTTTCCCGAATATTTGACTGGATAACCGGATGTGTTGTGTTCAATATTATTATGTGGAGGATAATGGAAAACTGAGGCCATCAGCTGGTAACGATTCATGTTTCTAAGTTTGTCTGGAAATAGTGCTGTTCCTAATAAGTATTTTTGCGTTGAGGAAGTATTCGTAAATGCATTATAGTACTGAACGTTGGATGCATTTCCGATGATTTCAAGGATAGTGATGTCAAGGAATTGATTGTTCCAAGCATTCCGAAGAAATTCCTGTTTCCTGGGATTAAGTGACGTTTGTTCATCAGAGAATTGAAGAACCAGACATTTAGGCCGATATCGTCCTTTTAACAAGATGCTGATCAGCTTTATTATTTCAGTTGCAATATTCAAGTTGTTCTGGACATCGTCAATTATCATGAAAAACGTTGTTGTTAGGGAACCTAACCCTTCCCATTGCTTTGAATTACTAATATCTTCCTCGATAGTTTTGTTTTGCACAAGAAAAAGCATACTTGGTTTGGCATGATTGATTTCTCGAAGAATTGTCTCGATTCTGGCGTCCTTTTGGAATAGATCCTTATCAACAATCAGCATTGCTCGGTGTGCAGAGGAATTTCTTTTCACGTACTCGAGTAAACCTTTCAAACAATTAGGTAGATTTGGGTCTTCTTTGCAATAGATAAAAGGACACGTTGAGAGAAAAATATATAAAGCAATTAGCAAATGTATGAACATTTCAAAGATTCCAGAATTGCAACTCACTTTTAATGTCTGTTTTATAATTAAAAAACTTCGCTTTGTTTTCTTCTTTGGTTTGCTTGGCAACAAGCACAATCTCGTGCAACGTATTTTGTTAAACCTTCGAAACAAATTATTCAATGTATTTCTCTTTTGCAGTAAAAAATTTGATACACTATAATAAAAAAACCAAATGAATCATAAAATTTGTGAACATTTTGGACCTTCAAAAATTCCAAGAATGTAGTCACAAAAATGCGCATACGTTTACCACTTCTGATGTCTGTTTCTCAACTGCAATTCGATCTCCTGCTCTTCTGTTGAATTTCCTAAGCAAGAAGGGCGGGAAATATCGATTGGTTATATAATATGTGGCTGACTGCTGGCAATTTCTTTACTTCATATATATTCATATTTGAGTTCTTGACATATATTCGCATTGTTAAGTTATAGAAAATAAGGTATTTTGTTAAAGTGTATGCGACCTCGTAGGATAAGTTTTATTGAAAATTTGTGTTGTAAAATCTTCCATACTTTCTATTTTAATAATTT
>CAKNYM010053311.1:284782-319839 GCA_932195095.1 Andricus curvator | reverse complement strand
AAAAAACATTTTGAAGCGAATTCTACAAAATTCGTGAGAATTCTGCGGGATTCACTTAACAAGTACATTTTTACTCACTGCTAGCTTAGCAGTAGACTAGCTAGACTAATTGTAAAAGAATTAGAAACACTGCAATGATTGTATCAAAATTCGAAGAATTCCGTAGAATTCGGAGCAATTTACAGTATTTAAAAGGTTGTGTATGCAAAGCCGGTACCAGTAAAAAAAATTGTCGGTACCGGTAAAAACCATATTTTAAGGATAGAGCCTAGACTGCCGGCAAAAATATTTAAAAATTAATTTTTCACCCATGTGTTTAATGCTACTGTTTGATCCTCAATATCGGCCATCTTGCTGGTTGACTTCACAGACTAAAAAAAATTATAAAAGGTTAGGGGTAAAACTGAAATTATTTCTGGGATTAATCACAGAAGACGGATTAGAGATTATTTCTGTGACCAGTCACAGGAGTGCCTTCCCGCCCCCACGAAGTGTTGGAAAGGGGTAGGGGTTTAACCAACATTATTTCTGTGTCCAGTCACAGGGGCACTATCCAACCTCCACGAGCTGTGGCAAGGGGTGAATTTCGAGAATTTCTTTAATTCCCTGAATTCTGTGAATTCCTTGAACTCTGTGAATTCCTTGAATTTCATGTACGGTTCAAAAACCGGTAAAAAAATTGTCGGTACTGGTAATTTTTTTTTACCGGTACCGAAGATTTTTTTTCACCGGTACCGACATTGTGAATTCCACGAATTCTTTGAATTTCGTGAATTCCAAGAATTTTTGGAATTCCGTAAATTCCATGAATTCCGCGAATTCCTTGAATTTCATAAATTCCTTGAATTCCATAAATTTCTTGAATTCCTAGAATTTCATGTACGGTTCTTAAACGGGTAAAAAAATTGTCGGTACCGGTAATTTTTTTACCGGTACCGCCAATTTTTCTTACCAGTACCGACAGTGTATACACTTCGTATTTAAAAGTCTTGAAATTCCAAATAATTCAATGTATTCAAAAGCGTGCAGGGTAATTCAAAAATGTTGAAGAGTAATTATTTCTACAGAACTCGGGAGTATTCTGCGGAATGCTAAGAATTCAGGAGGATTGTACAGATTTCAAACAACGAATGCATTTTCAGTATACGGTAATTAACTCGTCAAGCAATGTTTTCTAATTTGGTTGCTACAAAAAAGATACTTTTTAATTTTCTAATCTCGTTTCAGTCTGAAGTTGCAACAAAGAGTCAAAACCGCCTACAAAATAAACGGAGGGAAAATTACGATCTGAACTTGTATTTTCACACACCCTCAGCGATGGCACATGGACTGTCGGCTATCTAACGCATTTTTTTGATTGGTTAATCTTTAATTGCTAAGTACTCGGTAATTATATATTTAATCCAATTTTTTTATTGATCATTTTCTATTCAGTTTTTCACAAGGAATCAGAAAATATAAATATGTATTTTGAATACTTGGACACCCTGTATAATGTTATTTTTGTTATTATGTTACAATATCTTCGCTGAAAACAAAAAAAAAATTGGGTGGTCCAACCTTGACAACATGCATTATTACCACATTGTGACACGCCGCAGCCAAACGAGTTATGAACGGAAGTAACCCCCATAGCACGTTGTTAATTATAAAGTACATGACACAAACAAATGCTTACCATGAGGGTTCCATGCTTTGGATTCGAGTTATTAGCCTTTTTCAGAGGTTAATGAAAAACTTTTTGTGTTTCGGAAAACGACAAGTCAGCACTACACTTTTCACGAACGAGCTTTGGATAGACAAACTCATGCAAAAGTTTGGTACTACCTTAAGCAGTGTTGACACGCTGGTTAATAAGTGTCGCGTGTAAAATACGGAAAAAAATCACGATGTTCCAACCTTGACTAGGGTCCAACCTTGACGACATTCCCCTATGTTTTTATCATTACAGATAATTTCATTTTTATGTAAAACACTATTTTTCTACTATTCCAACTATGCCACTGTACACGATGTAAACATAACCTGCATTTCACATACCGGTCAACAAGTTGTTGATTTTTCCCTTTGTTACATTGTTTTCTGCACTTCAACCACCTTTTTAACTGGCAAATAGTGTTATCGTCCACCTTTTTATGGTGGACTTATTTACGCACATCTTTTTCATTCAATTTCACATTAAAATTTGGCATCACAGTGTGCATTTTAATGACATAGTCCGAAACCTTTAAATGCCCGCTTAGTACCATGGCGGCGCCTAAGCTTCCGCTCTTAAATGAAAAGGTCTATGAGGTTTTTAAAATATAATTTTACAACTGTTACCACAATAGTGATGAATGGTAAGTGTCATACCTAAGCAGCTGACAGACGACAAGGCGTACGACCAGATGACTACTGGTACTGAGAAATCAGTGAAAGTCACTGATTAAGCCAGTGCCGGAACTAAACTGAATGAACCAGTAAATTCTCACTGATTGGCGGTGACATACTTCTGGCTGTTTCATCCAGTGAGATTTCACTGGAAATCAGTGAGATTTCATTGGTTCATTTTAAGAGAGTAGAATTTGCAGATTTATATTTTTTCCAGGAGTATGACCTTCTCAAATGTTCAGTATCTTGATTACCAAGGTAAACGTGATGAAAAATTGACGATTTTAATGGAAGTGTCTACGTGTACCGAAATTGCTGTACAAATATGGGTGTGTCTACACAAAAATCCGGCTATTCGTACCGTAAATTTGGTAAAAATAGCCCCTTTTCCAGCTTCCCATATTCGTACCGAAAAAATCCGGCTATTTATACCGAAATTTCTGTATATGTAGCCACGGCCATTTTAATTTGATGACTCATACGATGCAGATACAGATGTCGAAAGTAGTTATTTATCTGGCATGGGCGCAAAAAGTGGGGCTTTTTGAGGAGTGTGAATTTTGCTGCCAGGGCGTAGCGATGGTGGCAATTCGCACGAAGTCAAGTTCTTTGGAGGTTATTGAACAACTATACAATTGAGGCGCCACGTCGTAGAACGGCATTCTATATAAGAAAACACGTAAATTCCATATCTGATTTTCGCGTTACCGCTACCCATAAAGGAATATTCCTTCGTACCGCTACCCCATACTTCTCCCGGCGCCTTTGACCAGGCTACCGGGCGCGTCCCCGGGTTGCGGATAGGGGGGCCCTGTACAAATACAAATTACAAGGCGTTAACAACCGTGCCGAAGACTGAATGGCACCAGGGTATGGTGTTCTAAACGGTGTCTCTAGGATACCAGGTCGCCTCTTCGAGTATACAGACCTTACCCCCGCATGCGGGGCTCTGCGGGGTGGACCTGTACTTCCCTAGCTACTCGTGGGAACTAGATGGCGAATAAACAAGAAAACCTAAATCGAAGCGTGTGCGAGGAGTTGGGAGGAGAATTGCACGTGGTGGAAGATCTGGACATCATTCAAAAGACTGATGCTAGGCAATTTCTAATGCTTGCGGCAGGACATATGAAGAAGTGTCGAAAACTCATTCAGGATCTAAATGGGGTCTTGGGAACGATGCAGGACTTCTGCGCCACAAAGAGGAATATTTTCATGCCAATCAGGCATGGACTAGAAGAAGCGCAGCGTAAAATGAGATCTCTCAAAATCGCCATAGATTTCGCTGATTGGAGCTACCAAGATGTTCCAAAGAGCGTTGGAAAAGACATCGGCAAAAGGTTTGTCGAATATAAGAGGACAGCTAAGGCGAGGCAAGAGACCAGCCAAAACGGTACCCAGACCGATGAAACTGTGGAAGCTCCCACTCCCCATTCTGGGAAGCGAGAGAGGGAGCCCACGCTGAGTCCCGTTGAGGCTGGCCCCGCCAAACCAATCACGAAGAAGCCGAGGACCCGCAAGACCGTAGCAGCATCATCAATGCCGACGAGGGATGTTGCAGAAGGGTCCACTTCTGCACCTAAAATCACTAAGAAGAAGGAGCCGCAGAGGAGAGCTCGACCTGAGGCGGTCTTAATAAAACCGGCTCAGGGTTCGAGCTACGCCGAGGTCCTAAAGGACCTCAAACGAAAGGTGAAACCGGACACCATTGGTGTTAAAATCAAGGGTGTCAGGGAGACAAAGAAGGGGGAAATCCTCATTGAGGTAGGTCCTGCAGCAGATGGCAGGACAAAGCTGTCATCTGCGATCAGGGAGGCAGTTGGCGTCGGAATTTCGGTGCGGGATCTTGTTCCCCGCATGGAGGTTGAGGTCCTCGATCTGGACACAAACACAGACGCGGAGAGGGTGAAGAAGGCCGTACGCAGTCACTTCGGCGGTATAGCTCTAGAGGATTTGAAGGTGAACCTGACGAAGAGGGCCTTTAGGGGACACCTTAAGGCCTACGCTCAGCGAGGAGCTGGCGTCGCGAATCATTCAGACAGGGCATCTAAATGTGGGGTGGATGTCTTGTAGGGTCCGGAAGAAGACGAAGGTTCTCCGATGTTACCGTTGCCTGGGCTTCGGCCACATGGCGGCAAATTGTGAAGGTCCGGATAGGGCAAGATCGTGCAGAAGATGTGGCAAAGAGGGTCATAAGGCTGCGGCGTGCGAAGGTTTGCCGTAGTGCTACCTCTGCGCCACGAAAGAAGGGAATCCCCGGACCGACCATCTGCCGGGGACCATGAGGTGTGCTTCATTAAGGGGGCCGACCCGTTGTCCGACATTGCCGCACTAATGAGAACGATGCATACATCATGGCTGGGTCTGGTGCTAAATAGAGTCCAAGCAGGACACACAAGTTGGACGCCGAGGCACGGCGTTGAATGCCTATAACCCATGTTCCTGAAGTAATGCGAGAGCGGATTCCGGGAACATGGGTTGGCAGGAAAGATAAGGTGAGTTCAGTGGGTATTACCGTTTTATAGGTTGAGTCCCACACTCAGTGCGTAAATGCATTCTCACCTCCACTACGAAAAAAAAAACCCAAACGTCTCGCCATGTTAGACCGTGCAGGCCGGTTCTAATGTGTGACGTGTTCTCAAACCAGTTCGTGCGATGTGTGAGTTTGTGGCGTGTTCTCAATGAGAGAGTTTACTGCTCACAAGGCGGCGCTGTCGAACTGACCAAATGGACACGAAATTCAAAGTCATAATTAGCAAAGTCAAGTTTTTAAAAGAAATTTATAGAAAATAATTTGAAAAAAATATAAATCGTGGATTGTAACTGAATGAAAGACGAATTTGCAAAATAGAAAAGCATTTTTGAAGAGATAGTAAGAGAATTTGGCAGACCGGGAAGTTTTTACAGATGGTAGGTAAGGTAGGTTTAGACTAACGATAAAAAATTCGTATTTACCAAATCCAAAATGCTTTTCGATTCAAAGCTTAGACTATTTTTCGTATAAGGTATGATATGATTTAAAATAAATTTTTATGACAAATTTAATATTATTCATAAAATGTAACATTTTTTGTGCATTATAGAATATTTATTTCTCTATTTAGAGAAAAACTCAAATTCTACAATGTAAAATTAAATTGAACGAAATCACAAATATTAAAAAGTCATATAATATATGCAAAATTACCTATAATATGAAATAAATCACAGTGTTGACATTTTTAAATTTGAAGTTACCTCATAAGGTTTATTTTTGATCAAAATGTTATGAATTTGACCTTTTTTATACATTTTTTTTATAATTTTTTTTTAGCTGAAATATATAAAATTACACTTTGAAATTCGTCAATTTGGCTATTTTGAGGTTTGGTTACAGAAGGTAAACATTAAGCTGAAGTGGACCAAATATTTAAAAATTCAAATTTCTCGCAGTAGAGCAGGTATTCATTTTATCTTCCTTAAAATTTCACGTTGGTCCCGAGCCTTTTTCTAAAAAAAAAAAATTAATTTTGAAAATAGCCCCAAGTATTGCTATTTTACGGGTTTCGTTACAGAAGGTAAAGACTAAGCTGAAGTGGGCCAAATATTTAAAAATTCAAATTCTCGCAGTCGAATCACAAAAGCCAACTTCAACTTAGTCTTTATCTTGTGTAACGAAACCTCAAAATAGCAATAATTCGGTCTATTATGAAAATTGGTATTTTGGTGGAAAAAGGCTCGGGACCAATGCGCAATTTTAAGGGAGATAAAATGAAGACCTGAATTAGATATAGGTGTATAAGTCAAAATTTTCAGATTCTCCTACAGAGTCCTTTAATATATAAATAATAAAAATAAATATCAGTAAAAAGAGAATATGCATAAATAAATATAAATAAATAATATAAATAACCTGGCAAATATAAAAGGGATTAGGTTTTATGGCATTCTATTCTTGGATCCCTAATAAAAGGATTATCCTTCAAAACCCAAGCTCTGACGATTTCTGAACATTTCTCATGAATTCTGACGTTTCCTGACGATTTCTGTCGAGAAACGTAACAAAAGTGGTCAGAAATGGTCAGAAGTCCTGACTTTTTTCTGACGATTCCTGACCTTTTTTTTTAGTAGGGCTAAGTGGAATAACTTCATTGGTTAAAACTATATTACACTATAATAAATTTAAAGCTTTTTTCGGGTTTCAATCGTGTGTGAAACTATGAATCTTGCCGACATTTCGTGAACATTGCAGTTCACTTCTTCAGGGCTGTTGTTCTTGTATATTTATTCTCTACGCTTCCTGTGATTGGCCAGAGTACGGAAGCGCCTATGCGCCACCTTCAGGCACGTACGCATGTATGCACAGACTTGCGTAAATGACGGTAACGAAGGCATAGCATACAGGTTGCGTTGCCTTCCTCGAAACGTAAGTTTGAACGAAAAGTGGGAGAATAAAGAAAAAATAGTTGTGGGAAATAGTGAAAAGTGATTTGGAGGTAAGGCTGCAATATTTATTTAATATTTTTTTTTCAAAAACGTTAGTAACATAACTATAAGGAGAAGATTATAGGTTATTATTTTGTCGAAAATAATCCATGTAGAAATTTAAATTTTTCAAAAAGGTCAAGTGTATACCTGTTTTCCTCAATTTTAATTGAATTCTTAGACAATTAAAATGTTGTAAAGTCCGATTCGAGCATTAAAAATTTGAAATGAATTGCATTTCGAAAACCCCAGAAATGAAAATAAGAATTAAAAGTTTGTTGTATATTTAGTTGCGGTTAGACTTTAAAACATTTGAATTGTCTAAGATTTCAATTAAAATTGAGGAAAACCGGTATACACTTGACCTTTTGAAAAATTAAAATTTCTACATAGGTTATTTTTGACAAAATAATAACAGATAATCTTCTTCTTATAGTTATGTTACTAACGTTTTTAATAATAAATATTAAATAAATATTGCAGCCTTACCTCCAAATCACTTGTCACTATTCCCCACAACTATTTCTTCTTTATTCTCTCACTTTTCGTTCAAACTGACGTTTCGAGGAAGGCAACGCAACCTGTATGCTATGCCTTCGTTACCGTCATTTACGCAAGTCAGTGCATACATGCGTACGTGCCTGAAGGTGGCGCATAGGCGCTTCCGTACCAGAGCGCCCCATGGTGGGACTGGTCGAACTTGATTGGCCAATTGTCTTTTTTAAAAACCCCGGGAGGACGGAAAGCCTAATCGGATTAGTATTATATCCATTGTCCCTATTAATGTTATTGGGGTGTTTTAAGATTTCGATTGCTTCTCTATGTTTTCTTGGAAAAATATTGTACGTTTTTGCGATGATGGTTGTTTTGTCAAATAAACCCTGCAAAAAAAGATTCATTTAAAATCGATTGACTGCAATTCAAAAATAAAATCGTCAATCGACAATTTTGGTGAAATGCAATTCAAGCCAAATATGGTAAATTGCATTTAATATCCAATTGTTAAATCGCAATTGAAAAATTTGTCAGTGAATTGAATTGAATGTCTGCAACTGCAGTGAATTGTAGATATGCAATAGAACCAGTGTGCGGTCTATCGCACTGAATTGTTTCACAAGCCAATGAACCGCCTTTTGGATTTAATTGACGACTTTCAATTCAAAAAGAATTTTGTAAATGGTTTTATTTTATCCAATAGAGTTTAATGCAAAAATGGAGATTGGTCTTGCGATGCATCTAATTGTGTTGAATCGCACATGAATTTATAGATCGGAAGTGTTTTTAATTTGAGTTTTGCAATACAATTTTAATTTATTGAATAATAAAATAATACGTTAATAAATAGTATTATCGAAGAGATTGAAGTGGTTAATTGATAATAAGGAATAAAAGTTGTTACATAATTTGTACCTTTCGACTAAAGTTCAGTAAATATTGATTGTTTAATGAGAGTAAAAAGTTACTTTGCGACATAAATTAACAATATAATAGAAATAATATTTATCGAATTTTGTTGACATATCATTCCGCAATGATGAAATGCCGCCAATTGCATCTTTACGATTTAAATACATTGCGTCAATTCAAATCCATTGAGGTACATTCAATGATAGTTCTACAAATTGCATTTAATTGCAAATGCTCATTTCAACATTTCCATTTAAATACAATTGGTCTTTTTTATTTGCAGGGAAACCCTAGTAGCAAGATAACTGCAGACTGGCGCAAGCTGGACGCCAGAAAAAGCAGAATCTGTTTGCAGCCTGGCGCCCGGCTGCCCTGTAAAAAGGAGAGCATTGAAGTAGATTATATGGCATTGAAAAAATCGTACACTTTAATGCCTATAAATCCAAACAAATTCCGTTTTTGTGCGAATGTGCTTCATGGTATTAGACAGTTTTCGTTCGAATCATTTTGAATCACACACAAAAATTATGGCATTAAAGTGGCAACTTTGTGATGCCGTTGATTTAATGCCATTAAATGCACTTGAATGACCGTATCAGTTTAATGCCATGCAATGCCTTCAGCGATCGAAGGCATAGAATGGAACTAATGCCATTCAATGCTGTTGAATTACCAAATAAGTCGAATGCCATTTAACGCTTTTTCCGACCGGATATATCGAATACAATCAATGCATTCGAATGCCGTTAAATCAACATTCGGACAAAAACGGAATTTGTGTTGATTTATAGGCATTAAAGTGTACAATTTTTTCAATGCCATATAATCCACTTTAATGCTCTCCTTTTTACAGGGTGGTTCCGCTTTGGCGTGCTGTTGTGGCACCAGAGTCTGGTATAGCAGACCCTGGTACAGACTGGTCATGATATACACCAGACAAAACTAAAATAACGTAAAATGGTACTAAATAAGTTTCTGTAATAGTTTTACACTATATTTCAGCCTTTTCTGGGAAAATATACTGCGAAGACGTCACAACATTCCAGGAGACACACTGAAATATTAAAAACATAACCTGTTGTCGTATAAGCTTGCATGCTTGCATGTTTGGTCATACTTGTGAATCGTTCAAATTTTCGATTGCTAGATTTTCAATTTCATTATTTATATTCTACATTAATTACTAGTGTTTAAACTAAATACCAGAATCTGGTTCCTTTATTCGCCAGATTCTGTTTTTCATCTGGTCTGATCATTTCTCCTGCCAGTCTGGTAGACTAGAGGGATCAGGGAGCAGATTCTGGGCCAGACTCTGGCCTCTGTCATACAAGGTAGACGTTGCTACTAGGGAATGCTATGTCCTGTTTCGATATAATGCTCAGTTTAAAAAAGACTTGATTGGCCAATCAAGTTTGACTAGTCCCCACCATGAGGCGCTCTGGTCAATCACAGGCATCGCAGAGAACACATTATATGAACAACATAACCTGAAACTTCAGTTTCAGGTCAGCCCTGAAGAAGTAAACTGCAATGTTCACGAAACGTCAGCAAGATTCATAGTTTCACACACGATTGAAACCCGAAAAAAAGCTTTAAATTTCTAATTTATTATAGTGAATCATCGTGAAAGCATTAAATCCATTATATTACACTAATAACACACTATAGTAAGATACCTCCATGGGACTGCAACATAACTTTTATTGTTTCACCCTCAGCATGCAGCCATCTTGCATTTCACTCATAATAAATGAAAATATGAAATAACTAATAGGCTGGACGATGGATATCGCCAGGGGCCTGATAAGCACAAAACATGACGAACAATTACATGACACAACAAATTATTCATAAAAAATATATGAAAATTTATATATAAAATCCAATGTTTGTATCTCTTTATCCGAGCGTGAGTTTGCAAACAGGCGAGGATAAAAAGACATTTCACTTCTTCGTACATGGCCATTTTGCAAGACGGCGGACAAATTGACTAATGAAAATTTCGAAAAGTTAATATAATGAAAATTAGCTGGAAAACATTTCTTGCCTTCAAGGGAAACCTCAAGAACAGATCCCTGAAGCGGCCGAGCTGAATTTTTGAATTTACTATTTTTTTCTTAATTTAGAAGCCCAAAAACTGCATAGGAAAAATCATTCCTGTCACGCCTTTTTCTAAATCATGGAAATGTCTAAAAATTATGAATTGTGAGTCTTTACTTAAGTCTGATGTTACTTGTTTCAATGGAAAGTAAAAATAATTATTTTAATTGCATTATTTTGTAATTTTTCATGATTTTTTTTAAAAGTGCGAGCTTACCTTACATTTTTTAAATTTAGAGTGCAACTTGGGAAGTAAAAATGACAAACAATGGCAAAACATACAACAGCATTCCTTTTCGAACAAAAGTGACAGGTAATATATTTTGAATTTTTATTTGAAGAATAGTTCAGGAGGTTTTCAAATAGTATGACAGGAATGACGGCTGCGTGACAGGAATGACGGTTGTGTGACAAGAATGATGGTGACTGAACTGATGAGGGAGCCACACGAATATTAAAGTACTAAAGTAAGGATAAAGGTGATTACGAAGATCAAAGTACCTGAATCGAGTACCTACCTACCTAAGTATGCTTTTCAAAACTAGAATTGGAAGAGATCAGTCTCAGGACGTTTTTATGCGAAAAAGTAACATAAACATAAAGAGGAAAATCAAGGATTGCAAAATAACTCAAAATTATAAAATAAATAAATAGTATATATCTAGGTACATTATAATCACGTGTGTACTTGGGCAAGACTTTTTCCAACTAGACTTTAAAGAGATCAGTCTCAAAACGTTTTCATGCAGAAACATACTCTCTTAAAATGAACCAGTGAAATCTCACTGATTTCCAGTGAAATCTCACTGGTTGAAATAGCCAGAAGTGTGTCACTGACAATCAGTGAGCATTCACTGGTTCATTCAGTGAAGTTCCGACACTGGTTTAATCAGTGAGGTTCACTGGTTTCTCAGTACCAGTAGTCACCTGGTCGTACGCCTTGTCGCCTGTCAGCTGTTTAGGTATGGCACTTATCATTCATCGCACTTTTGTGGTAAGAGTTGTAAAATTAAATTTTAAAAACCTCACTTTAACCCCACAACAATAAATGAAAGCCGGGCTGCAATATAATGGGATATAATATGTTGCGCCTGATTGTGGAAAGACCCGTCGTTATGTTAACGTGTCGCGTTGCTCAAAGTCAAACCCATGGCCAGGGACCTCCCACTATCAAGCGAAATATATTATATCCCCTGCTCAATGCAGACAGGCACCAAATATTTATAAAACAAACACTTGTACACAATAAGATTCGTTTTCACGCGAGAAGTGCCAAAGACCTGACCGACGACGCGCGCGTACCAGACGACTGGAGGTTCATGTCTTGCCCGCGTGGAGCGCTATATCACTGGTTCAATCTATCATTTGGCGTAACTGGTAGAATCAGTAGCGCTATTTTAGTTGAATCTCTTACTGGTTCGTCCAGTCAAAGTGGAAAAATCACTGGTTCACCAGTGATAATTCAAAATACTGATTCAACCAGTGACAATTTCACTGATTCAGTTTAAGAGAGTAAATATCTATTACGCTACCCTGCAAGATTTTGCCCCTGACAATTTCTGAAGTAATTTTTCGCGCTGAAACCGAATCCAACCTCAGAATCGGTCTATCATGCCAGGTTTTTGAGATATCCTAACCTAAAAGTGAAAAAAACACCGTTTTTTGACCTATTTGAGGTTATGTAGCTTTTTTCGCCGAGATACCGCACTTTGAAAATTTTATATTTATGAAATTCTCAATATTCGGAAATGCATTAAGGTCCACGCGGACATCAAACAGTCGTTTGGTTTTTTTATCCACAAATCCCTGACCTACAAACTCCTATCCCACAAACCCCTAATCCACATACCTTAAACCTACAAACTCTAAGCCCCACTAACCCCAAGCCCACTAATTCCAACCTCACAAACCCCTTACCCACAAACCCCCAAGCCTACGAATCCCTAACCCATAAACCCGAAGTCCACAAATTCCTTACCAAAAAAGCCCAAGGCCAGAAATCCCTAACCCACAAACCCTCAACTCACAAACCCCTTACCCACATACCGTAAACATTTTTGGGTTTAGGGTTTGTGGGTTAGGGATTGAGGGGCTTCGGGGTTAGGTGTTTGTGGGTTCTGGCTAGATACCAGTTTTAACAATCAGGAGTCAACACAGAAAAAGAATTTAATAAAAATTTAACTAGCGCAGAATAATTTTATTATTCTTATCTTTTTACCTCGTGGGCGCTAAGTGGCCTCAGCACTTCATCCCTAACGCCTCCACTTCCCCTTCACCAATACCATATAAATATGAAATAAATATAAATATAATATAAATCCTATATAAATAGGAACACTAACTGATTGCGCTCCCCACCTGTACTTTAAGCTAGAGAGGTAAGTAAAAACGTCATTCCTGATACCCAAAATCAGACCCTGTCACGTGACAGGACTGACGTTTTCGCCTTTCACTGCAAGTTAGGCAGTCATCTAACTCGTTTAAACTCCTTCTGAGACCAAGCTCGTATTCATGCAGCAACGAAGTATTGTCTCCCCATCATTTTATAATAATTTTTATTAGTTACTAGTGGAAACAGGAAGTGACAGGACTGATGGTGAATAAAGGTATGCATTAGGGTGGCCCTTATTTTTCACTTTTCGAATTTCTCTGCTCTCACCCCCCCCCCCCCAGTTTTGTTTGAATGCCAAAAAAAAAATCTCCAAATTTGAGCAAAATCGGTTGATATTTAGGGGTATATTGTTCAGAATTTGTCAGAGAATAAGAATCAATCATAAATTTTGAGGTTGAATAATTTTAAGCCACTCTTATGGGTTCCCAAAGAAAACCCCATAAGTGACAAATGTGAATTTTACGTAATATTGCGGTTTATTGACGCTTTTTGAAGGTTTTTTTTTTCATAAATAATCATTCATCAGTAATTTAAGAATACCCAGTCATTTGTTAACTAATATTCAATTGTTTAAACAATTTTAATTTGTTTAAATATTTTTTTTTCCAGCTAACTCGCGAAATGAACGTATTTTATAGACTTTATGAGTTATTTAATCAATAATAACAATAAAATAATTTGTTCAAATAATTTTACAATTATTTAAATGATACATATTTGTTCAATCATATATTTTACCTAAAAAAAAGCAGGAGAAACATTTTATCTCACTAAATTTTCGACAAATTTTAATATTTTTAAGTACTAATTTGTTTATTATGAATAATCGTAGATTGTACCTATAGGTACAATATATGCTTGAACAAATACGTGTTATTTAAATAATTGTAAAATTATTTAAACAAATTATTTTATTGTTATTATTGATTAAATAACTCATAATGTCTAGAAAATACGTTCATTTCGCGAGTTAGCTGAAAAAAAACAAATATTTAAACAAATTAAAATTGTTTAAACAATTGAATATTAGTTAAAAAATGACTGGGTATTCTTAAATTACTGATCAATGATTATTTATGTAAAAAAAACTTTGAAAAAGCGTCAATAAACCGCAATATTACGTAAAATTCACATTTGTCACTTATGGGGTTTTCTTTGGCGACCCATAAGAGTGGCTTAAAATTACTTAACCTCAAAGTTTATGATTGATTCTTATTCTCTGACAAATTCTGAACAATATACTAAAACACGGAATTATTTGTAACATATTATCGCGTTTAAATATTAGATTTACAGAAAGCTGACTTTTTCCCATGTTAAATCAGTGGGAAACTTCATGGTCTTTGCGCCACCCCTAAATATTAACCGATTTTGCTCAAATTTGGAGATTTTTTTTTTGGACATTCGAACAAAACTGGGGGGATGAGAGCCGAGAAATTCGAGAAAAAAAATCCACTAACAAGGGGGGTTAGGTTGGTGTCCGACGCCGATTTTTTTGTAACTTTGCAGATGAAAAGAGGATCCCAGACTATAAAAAAAAAATAAATTAATTTTTCGGGCAATCGTTCATATTTAGAGGTGGAAATCACCCTTCTATATTTTTGATACTTTTACTGTTTTAAGAGGTATCATTGTTTTTTCTTTCTTGTTTTTGCACAAAATTGTTCTAATTGATTCTATATTGTAATATTATCTTGAGTTTTAAAAATACTTACCCCCTAGAGTATGATAATTCAAAAAATCTACCCCTATAGGATGCTTCGCCATATGACACATAGTTTAAGATTTTGGACTTTGTTGCTGCAAACATCTAGTTCTGATAATTAATTCTATTAAGAATTATCAGTCTTATTCGAAATAACCCCTAAATTATGTGCCCTCCACCCCTTTAGTATTATCAATAAATAAAAAATTTAGTTATTAATATGACATTTTTGTAAGTAATGAATAAAAATATTTAGTTTGGACAATCAATAATAATATAACTAATTATTTGTTAACGATGGCACATGTTCTTATATTAATAAACCCTTGTTATGTGAAAACTACCCCTCAAAAACTTCTTATGTTTTGTTTAGCAGGCGATTTTAATGACAATACATATATAACAGAACTGTTTAAAGAATTTTTATTTAGGTTCAGGCACGTACATATTTCCATTGAAAATTGTACACACATACACGTACCCTTTCGCATATCGTCCCTCTAACCCTGATTGCTCAAGGCTTTCGACTTACAATATATCTTCTACGAAATAAAAAATAAATGGAAAAAACAAACAAAATATTGCCTTCAGAATTTGTGTGAGACACAACTTATTATTTAGACCGTCAAATGAATAATTGTCAATTAGTTTGTTTTTACGTATGTCATACGGTCTCATTCAGATAAT
Source organism: Andricus curvator (assembly GCA_932195095.1). Lineage (NCBI taxonomy): Eukaryota > Metazoa > Arthropoda > Insecta > Hymenoptera > Cynipidae > Andricus > Andricus curvator. The sequence goes on along the minus strand of CAKNYM010053311.1, from coordinate 304,717 downwards.
AATAACGACAATATTAAAATTGGATCATTTTTTAATAATAAGATAAATTGTAAAAACAACCTAATTGACAAAATATTGACTGTTTACAAGTTGGGTGTCTGATATGATAAAAATATGATCATTTTGGCATTTAAAATAAAACTGTACAAATATAAAATTATCAGGAATGTATATAAGCCTTTATCAGGCATGTATATAAAGCGAAAGAAAAGAACATTTGTTCAGTCACATTTGCTTCTTTTTCTATTGTGCGAAGTATTACTAATAAAATGAGAATCAATCCATTAAATATAATATCGTTATTGACAATAGCGTTCAATAAGGAAAAACTTGGCATTCAGCCTTCAGAAGTAACACCTGAGGAGGTACATCTACACGATGTAATAGAGGATATTATAATGAAAAATGTGTTTGATTCCTCATTTATTATTTAAAATTCAGTTGACTTACAATTTGCTCATGAGGATAGTCAAATTGACATACAACCGATTGAAGATGAAGAACAAGAAGAAGAAAAGGATTATGGTGAAGTTCCTAGTTGTTTATATCAAGAGGAGAGAGTTAATTTCGACTATAAAAAAGAAGCTGTTGACTTTTGGAATTATGGAAAGAAAAAACGGTTATCTTTTACAACCGTTCATCAAAGATTCAAGAAGCTTCGTTCAAAGCGACAATTAAGAAGATAAGCTATACAACGTTGCAAAATACACTTTCGACAATTTGAAGGAGGCTATTGATTCAAAGATGACAGTTCACGATATAGATCTTCGAGGATAGGCTTTACAAAAGAAGCATGAATTGGACATGCCATGGTTTAAAGCATCACGTTGGTGGGTATGGAAATTCAAGAAAATGCATAACGTCGTTTCGCGAAAAATCACCAAATTTATATCTATATCATCTTTACATGACACTAGAGATACAGAACAAGAATGTGATGTTTTTAAAAACAATGTAAAATCAGAAATTCTGAGGTATGGGGAAAGCAAAATTTTCAATTTCGATCAAAGTGGCTTTAATTTAGAATTACACAGTGGAAGAACTTTGAGCTTTAAAGGAACAAAAACTGTGGAAAATGTTGTTCAGTCGGTTTCCTCCACCACGCATAGCTATACGATTCAGCCAACCATATCTGACGATGGAAGATTACTTTCACCCCTTTTTGTAGTTTTAAAGGAACCATCCGGAGAATTTAGACCAAGAGTAAGGCAAGGGCTTTTTCAGGCAAACAATATTTATTTGCAAGCCTCTAAATCCAGGAAAAATTTCTTCAGAATTACTGCAAATGTGGCTTCAAGATGTATTTTTCCCTAACGTAGGAGAAAATTCTGTGTTATTGTTAGATTCATGGAGTGGCCAGTGTGAACAAACCGTGCAAACTGCTATACCGGAGGTAAAACCCTTTTACTGAAAACTATTCCAAAAGGCACAACTGGGAAAATTCAGCCCTTGGATGTGTTTGGGTTTAGGATCTGGAAGAATTTCGTACGAAAAATCTCTGACACTTCTATTCTTTTGAGGTCTGATTTAACTTTTATATTAGAAATAACATTATAAAATTACAGTCCCTCACACATAATCAGTTTTCTTCACCTAGATTTATTAACGTATTCAAATATTCTTGGTATAACAGCGGATATATAGAAAATAGACCTCCACATTTTGATAACCCTGTAGACTTTTGTTTCAAGGAAGATATTGAACCTTTTTGTGATATTTGCGGTGATGTTGCAGTAATAACATGTGCATGGTGCAAGAAGAGGTTGTGCCTAAAACACTTCTTCGAAGAATATCATTACTGTGAAAACTTCGTGCCTTAAAAATCGTATGATATTGTTTCTTTTTAACTAATCTTTCGTTATTTAAAACAATTTTAGATTAAAATTAGAATTAGATTAGAATTTTATGCGCAATTTTGCAAATGGTCAAATTAACACACACTCATCATATCACACATTTATTTTTTATTTCGTAGAAGATATATTGTAAGTCGAAAGCCTTAAGCAATAAGGGTTAGAGAAACGATATGCGAAAGGGTACGTGTATGTGTGTACAATTTTCAATGGAAATATGTACGTGCCTGAACCTAAATAAAAATTCTTTAAACAGTTCTGTTATATATGTATTGTCATTAAAATCGCCTGCTAAACAAAACATAAAAAGTTTTTGAGGGGTAGTTTTCACATAACAAGGGTTTATTAATATAAGAACATGTGCCATCGTTAACAAATAATTAGTTATATTATTATTGATTGTCCAAACTAAATATTTTAATTCATTACTTACAAAAATGTCATATTAATAACTAAATTTTTTATTTATTGATAATACTAAAGGGGTGGAGGGCACATAATTTAGGGGTTATTTCGAATAAGACTGATAATTCTTAATAGAATTAATTATCAGAACTAGATGTTTGCAGCAACAAAGTCCAAAATCTTAAACTATATTATAATATAGAATCAATTAGAACAATTTTGTACAAAAACAAGAAAGAAAAAACAATGATACCTCTTAAAACAGTAAAAGTATCAAAAATATAGAAGGGGTGATTTCCACCCCTAAATATGAACGATTGCCCAAAAAAAATTTTTTTTTTTATAGTCTGGGATCCTCTTTTCACCTGCAAAGTTACAAAAAAATCGGCGTCGGACACCAACCTAACCCCCCCTTGTAAGTATAAATAAGAACCACCCTAGTACGCATAGCTTTCGCACTCATTATCACTTAATTTATTGTAAAAATAAAATAATTTAATCACCAATGACTTTCCTCCAGGGTAATTCGAGCCTCACAGAAGCAAGGTGACCCAGCAGATCACTTTTGCGGCCTATTTTTCAACCGCTAGGCGGTATTTCAAAGTAGGCGCTCGCCCGATTCAATTCTCTGGGGGCAAGACTTCTGAGTCTAATTAAAAAAATATAATAAATCCTTCTTTGTAGAATTTGGGAGAGGAATACTGTAGTATATTATGGGGCTATTAGAAAGGTTGAAAAGTTTAGTGGTTATAGTAAATATGTTTGCATGAAGTTCACTTTTCACCACTTGGGACACGTGACAGGAATGACGATCGGGCCATACTTCATGAAATAAATCGAAAATATTCTGAGCAGCGAAAAAAACATGTGAGGGCTAAATAAAGTATCATTAGTACAATAGCGGTCAACAATCATTTTTTTAATTCAAGCAATATACGCAGATTAATGGCTCGGGGACACGATTTGTCCGCCGTCTTGCAAAATGGCCACATACGATACTTTATATAACAAAGGTACGCTTTATAAGATTATCGCGTCTGACATTTGAGGTTAGGTTGACGCGTTCCATAATCGTACAGGGTACAGGTACAGGGGCGAGAGCGAAGGTGCATACGCGTAGAATTATAATTCTACTCCGCGCCACAGTGCACATGCGCATTCGCTGTCCAGTCCTTCTGTCGTATAGATAGACTATAAACGACTACTTTCAGATCTGAAAAGACGCTGATAAAACGCGTAAATCATGCCCAGCCTTTGGTCACTCAGGGCACAGTCCCATAGAGGTAGATTAGTATAATAGTGGAGCAGTTTTGACGAATGAGGTGACTGCTAGAGCTTGTGCAGGCACCTCATTGGTCAAAACTGTTCCACTATTCTACTAATCTACCTCCATGGGACTGCGCCCTCAATGCTTTAAAAATGAAGGAAGATAGTCGCCAGTGGCGCCTCATAGCAGTATTTCGGATCCCTAAGATGATAATAATAGTAATGTTAAAATTAACTTAAAAAGTAAATCAAATTATAATAAACAAAGAAATAAAAAATAAATATACATAAATAATGATTAGAATAATTATTTATGAATTTCTAATTATTTTTCTCTTGGTTTTTTAATAAAATTGTGTTTTATAATGATCTGACAGTAAAATGATAAGAGAATATTTTGAAGTTTGAAGTGGTATTTTTTAAAAACTTTTAGCAACATTTGCCCATCTATAGGAAAATGATTAGCTTTTTCTCGACGCGTTGAGGGGCAATCTGATATATAACACTTCTTTTTTCACTTGGAATCTGTCGGGGTTTCATGGTTACATTTTCTATCAAATGAATTTGCTGAAATTTACCGACATAACTGTCAAATTCAACAATTAAAACAAAGGACGTAGGGCGGGAAACCCGCAACGCCGTTTAACGGTGCCTCAGAGCAGGATCAGAATATGATACTTCAAGTTTGGCTATCTAGTGACCAGAGGCTGATCATGCCTGCATTACATAGAATATTTTTCCAGGAGTGGGAGGGGGGCTGAACGTTGCTTAAACCCAAGCGACGGGAACATCTCCCCCCACCACGCGTGAAATATTCTATATCCCGTTCTATGATGAGTCGGTTCAATTTTCGACAGTAAAACTTGAGGAAAAACTCTAATCTTTCTTTAGCACCCTTTTCTTCTCTATTGTAGAAGTTAACTACTTTCTGTCTGACGTCATTATCAACGTGTTACGTCAAATATTTGCCACTAGTAAATCATTGAAACGTCATTGACTTCTCCTTGCTAACATGAGATGAATGCAGCCAAAAATAACCAAAGATGATAGGTCACGAAAATTGACCTGTCAAACTTCAATAACGTCGAACTACGTGCAGATTAGCATGACCAACTTTTTCTTTGACGCCTAAGATTACATAATTTTTTTTTATATTGGATATTGAAGGATTTTACACGGTGTCTCATTCGAACAAAAAAAGATAGTCACGAGGAACTTCGGGCTTACACCGTATCTATAAAAAAAGATAGAAACCACTTGCGGAATCACGACCGGTCATATATACAGTAAAGTCTCACTTATTTCAAGTCCCCTTTATTTCAAGACCCGCTTATTTCAAGCCCCCTGTTATTTCAAATTGCGCAGTTCCGTCAACCCCCACCACGGTCCCTGTACACTCTCCTCCGCGTCTGTGGCTGACCAATGAAAAAAAAGAGGTCCGAACAGCGCCCTCGTTGGTTTAAATTGAGTATTTTAGGATGACGACATGGGAATGCAGACTTTTTCGAGAAAGTATTCTAAACGTAAAAGTCGTAAATGTACAAATAGTAATATTTCTCAAGTGTAGAATGTATTTTCTCAGTCACGTTCCATTATTTTGTCGATTCACGACCTTTCAGTTTCACGAAATAAAATAGAACATCCTAAATTTCAGGTTCGTGGCACGTCAAATTATTTACCTCAAATTTCGGAAAGTTGCTTGTACTTCGTGACACTGAAAGGTCGTCACTCGAGAAAAGAATGGGACATGACTGAGAAAATATATTTTACACTTGAGAAATATTACTTTTTAGACCTTTATCACTTACCATTACCTTTAGAGATTTTCTCCAAAAACTCGTGTGCAGTTAGTTGCAGTCCTATACTGCAACCTAACCTTTCTGACGGCTGACATTTCGACCTAGCCTAGCATTGCCGCGAAATATTTGAGTCATATTTGAGTCATATTTGAAACACTGGCCAACGGACCGCGACATTTTCAACTGCACAAATCGGGGCAAACGTTTCCAATTAGAATACATAATATTACCAGCAGTTGTAGGAATGTCGGGTCTATTTATGTGTTGTATTATTGATAGTATTTATTTATTTCAAATTGACCGCGGTTTTCGGCACATGCGCAGTTGAAAAAGTTGCTTAGAGCATGCGCAGCGATACAAGGCCAGGCAGCCAATGAACGTCGCTTGATGAAAAGAACCTGCCCACTCGCGGTAGAGGTGGGGGTCCCTCCAGCCTTGAAAATAACGAATCCCTACGTTTCAAGGACGCGGGAATAAGTGAGACTTTATTTATGTACAGTTGCACATCGCACAGTGTAAACAACGAAATTCCACGTCCACGTAGTAGTAGTAGTATACCATTAAGCCGTTTCCCTTTCAGGGTAGGCGTGACACTACCCGATTCGGGTAGTGTTTCTAGGTGGATAGTTTCTTGTAGTAAATAACTACAAGTGTAACGTCCACGTCCACGTAACTATATATATATGGTTGTAATGAATCTTATTTATAATATGAGCCGCCATTCATTAAAATCGTATAACTTTTGAAAATTTGGCAAGAAATAAAATTTGTTAAATACACATTAAAGAACATTGAAAAAAAAGGTTTGATTGAATATTAGTGAAGAAATCCCACGAAACTCGGGCCCATGAAAATAACAAGTTTTATTGAATATGGATAAAACATTGTTTCCCCCAAGACATTTTTCTCGGAAACTATTGAGGAGCTGTTCATAATAGTCCAGCTGATGGTGACTATATTTTTTAATTCACCATCAGCAAACCGTGACACAAGCAATTTGTTTTAGGTATATGAACCCTCAAGAAACGTTTTGAATATGGGAGGCATCCATATAAACCACCTCCCCCCAGCAAACATGTAAATTTAAGTGTATAAATGTCGAGAGAGGGGGGGGTCAATTAATTGATAAATTAGTGATTAAAATGATGAGAGGGTCTTTCCTGAAAGTGCATTTTTCATACGTAATTTTTTTATAGTAGATTTAAACATTCAAAATTATTAATATAATAATAATTGAAGGGTGGAAAGGCAATAGGAGGTAACTGACAATATAATAGTATATTGTGCTACAAGTTGAAAAAGCGAGAGATTTAAAACGAGTGTGAAGTTAGCTACCCGAGCGGAGCGAGGGTGGCTATCACACGAGTTTTAAATCGTCGCTTTTTCAATGTGTGGGACACGATACTTTTTCTATAATTTGTGCAAAAGTGCTAGTTTTTGTTTACCTGTTTTTTGTGTAAAAAGAAGGCGATTTTTTGTCGATTGACGCAACAATGACAATGGCAATTATCAAAACCATGGCAATAATATGGCAGTAATAAGTTGGTTCTCACAATTGAATAGTTGGCCCATAAAGTTGAGGGCTTCAAAATTTCCGATTTTTCGTGAAAAAACACCAAGCACAGTATTTTCGGAGAAACTGACGGTGTTTTTTTGCTTTTGCCAAGTGACAAAAGTACATACAAAATACACAACTCGAGACTTTTCAGGAAATTGATTTTAGGTTAGGGACGACAGTCGGAAAATAGAATGAAGTTGGCTGCGCACGATGCACGAGTACACCCGAGGCAGCACGAACCCACCCGAAATAACATTTACTTTTGTCACTGTGCCTCACTTTTATCACTGTCCATTTACTTTTTCCACTGCATCTGTCCACTTTTGTCACTGTTGCCCGGAAAGGTCGGCACTGCGCATGCGCCACGTCATCGACCAAAAATCGATCACTTTTTACACCAAAAACAGGTTGAAAAACTGGCACTTTTTCGCGAATTATAGAAAAAATTATAATTTGGAAAAAAATATTCTTCCGAGCTGACGTATTGCTTAATCGACACCAAAAAAGTTTGATTGAAAAAAAAGCTTCCAGTTATAAGACAATATTGTTCGAAGGTGATCATGTTGGGTTGACATTTTGTTTTACCCCGTCCGGGTCGGATTGAGACAGTGGTAAGAAATAAAATACTAAATTAAAAAATAAACTGATGATCCATCCCCGAGATGTTGAGTTACTGAATACAGAGGGAAAAAGGTTGATAAAAAAATCATTTAGTTTCGAGAAAATTAGGTTTTAGTTTTAAGGTTCAAATTTCATGGGTTCTGAAAAGCATCTTAAAATCATGACCAAAATTATATTTTTCACTTTTTTTATATGTTAACTCGTACCAGAGATATTGAAATATATGCCTTTCATGAATATCATAAAAATAGTTTAATTACAAAAATCTTTATTTTTGATGGATACGAAAATGTAACTTTAACGTATTGCTGCCATAAAAAATGTGCCCGCCGCGCGGGCACATTTTAATCGCGCGCGGCTCGCTTCGCTCCAAGTTTAAAGGGATTTATCAGCGTTATAAAACGGTATTCCAGTTTCCGGCCGCACGGTTGAATATTTTTGTCTGATATTTTGCATACCTCATCTAAATATTGGTCTGTTTTGCCTGCTAGATTAGGTTTTTTAGAAAAATGTTTATATTTGACTTTATAAACAAAAAGAAAAGAACAATAGAAAAAAAATGCAGTGACGCTCAGTGCTAGCTGAGTGTGTATTTTCAAGACCTGGGCAATCGACCCCCGTTGAAGTTACGAGGCAGACGCCCTGTTGCGCGTCGAACTACCCGAAATGAATCACTCTTTCATTGTCATGAGATGCAGGCCGGTTCAAAAAACTGAAATTAGGAAAGGATCGAGTGATTCAATTTTAATTAGCAGGAATAGTTTATTCACATAATTTCAAGAAAGTGAAAAAAAGATTCATGAAAATCGGTTAATATTTGCAGTAATAATAAAAATGTTGAATTGCACACGATAGTATGTACAGATACGCCGCAGCGTGTCGAATCATGTGGAAAGAACGAACCTTTCTTTGTTACGATATTCAGGCCGATTACGAAAACTAACATTTGAAAGTATAGCTTGATACAATATTAATTAACAGAGTTAGTTTATACATATAATTGGAAGAAAGTGAAAAAAAGATTCCTGAAAATCGGTTAATAATTGCAGTAATAATGTAAACGTTGAAGAGCATACATACAAAAGTGTGCCGAAAACTTGACACCTACTCCCTCAATCTGAATTATAAGTAATTAAAGTAAAGCGGCTGTCTATGTTCAAAGTTTTTCTAATCCATAAAATGCTACATTATACTGACAATTAGATGTTGACATAAATTGTTAGAACAATTTATTATTGTTTTTAGTAATTTCCTCTCAGAATAGAGTTAGTAAGTCGCGGTTTGTTCAAAAACTTTCCACTGTTAGTCCAATTTGCAATAAAAGTGAGTTAATAATCAACTGACGTTGAGAAACATAATTGTTTTAACAATTTATTATTATTGTTGATAATATTCTCTTAGAATACTTCTAAAAAATATTAGTTGGACACTTTTTGTCCAATTTCCAATTACGCTGAGGTAAATAATTGATTACAGTTAACAAAAGTAATTGTTTTCTTGTCACTTGAAGTGATTTATTAGTTAATTCAATGTAGTAAAAATAATTATTTGGACAAATTATCATTGCTTGTATGTATCTTCTGTTTTGATCATGCTAGATACTTCTTCTTGTGTCCGACCTCGCGCTTCGTGCTCGATAATGGGCTACCTCGCGCCTCGCGCTCGGACATACTTAGCCCTCGCACTTCGGGCTCAGATTTGTATTCTTTGAACTCGGAATGCTTGAATGAAACTTTAGCGAAAACATATCTTTTAGATCCTAGTTTTTCTCTGCATATCCATACTCTGAATTAATTACGTAATGAAGTATATAGTTAAAGATTAAATTGCTCAAAGCTCTGTAGGCTTTGAGATAAACATTCTCATCGTGGCATTCGCGCTTCGCCCTCGATTTCCGACAGACATTTTTAAATTTATATTTATTTTCTGAGCTACCTTGCAATAAAAAGCTTCAATCCTTTCTTCAGACTTTCTTCTCTATTTCGTGTTATGCTAAAAATATGATTATTTCTCATAGAATTTGTTATGGGTAACACAAAAACTCCTACAAGTCGTCTTTTAGACTTTTTACGTACCTCGCGTCTTTTCGCGTCATGTCAGAATTTTCGATTTTTGCATATCAATTTCGATAAATAAATTAAAAACGACCAGTTCTGGCAAAAAATGGTTCAAAGAAATTTTGCAGGAATTTTTAAATTCCTCTAAAAACGATACCCCATATTTCGCGACGTTTGTCTCATTAAATTTTCCATTTTTTTACAGTATTTTCGATAAATAAACCCAACATGATAAGTCATATCAAAAAATGGTTATGAGAAATTTTGTAGACTTTTCAAAAATTATAATTCCTTTTTGAGACTTTTTCCCATATTTTACCTCGCTTGGCTCAAAATTTGAATTTGGGATTTTTTAAATAGTATTTTCAATAAATAAAACCAAAATATCATGTCTTATCAAAAAATGGTTGAAGGAACAATTATAGCTTTTTAGAAAGCTACAATTCTTTTTTTGACCTTTTTTACGTATCTGTCGTTGTTTAGCTTAAAATTAGAATTTTCGCCTTATTCATTTTCGATACATGGAACCAAAACGACGAGTCCTATAAAAAACGGTTCAAAGAAAATTTTTACATATTTTGAAAAGATTCCATTCTTCTCTGAAACTTTTTTCACTTATCTGTCGTCGTTTGACATAAAACTGGAATATTCGATTATTGGATAGCATTTTTGATGCATAAAACCATAACCGTTGGTCAAGGAATGCTGGTTAAGGAACTCGGTCTTTCTTTTAGGAGAAAAAAATGTGTCACAGCTCGATTTGATCCGTCCATTTTTTCGAGAGTTATCATGTTTACAAACATACAGACAGACATACATATACAGACAGACGCCATCGCCAAAACTTGAGCTTCGGCTTTAGGGGGTCTCAAAACGTGGAAATCTGTTGAAAAATTGAGGTGTGAAATTTCGGACGATTACTTTCTCAATCATAAATTATGAGAATGTAAAAATGGTCCGCAAAAAATTTCAGAAATATTTTCATTTATAAAATTATTTTTTTCACATTATACATGAAACTTTCGTAAAATTATTATTTTATTCAAATTCCCTGACATTAATTCATTTGATCAATATATACTTCAATTGAATAGAGATTCATGTTTACCACTCTTGTATAGGAAGTATAACATAAGTTCACATAACTTTTTCAAATAGTGCCTAGGTAAATAAGGCCATTATCTCGATTACCCCCACGCTAAAAACATTCCCTGAGGGTTCCCAAATACATAACAAAAAGTATCTGTGACATGCAATGCATAACTGGTTACCTTATCCTTCGGACTATAACGTACTTCACGGTATGTTTGATACTTTTTCACCCCCCACCCCACCCTCAAAATGTGACGATTTCCCATGCAAAATTTAATTTTCAGACCCCCCCCCAAGACGTGAAAATATTTTGACGTATTTAAAAAAATCTAAAACAAAAGGTTTCTTCATCAATTATATTTTTGTATCCTTTAAGGTAAATAAAATTCATCCCAAATTTGTTTTCTAAAACTGCCTTACTTGTCCCTGAGACATACATTGGGTCCTAAGAAATCGCTGCTGTCCAAATGTATAACCTAGTAACTGCTATTTGCCATATAGAATTTTTTCCAATGCTTATGCACGGGACAGCGATCGGCTGTCTTATTTTGGAGAAAAATCGAATTTTCGATTTTTCTAAATTTTTCTAAATCACAAATTGAAATCGGAGATAGGTCTTTCTACTAAGAATTACAAAATTCCCGGCCAGGAAAGAAATTCATTGTCATTTTTCTGGATTTTCGCAGCCATGTCTAATGAACCTGCGAATTAGTATACTAGATCAGAGTTCCAAGAAATAATAATAATAGACAACTAATTATTCTTGAACAATTATTTATTTTTCATCAGTAGTGAACTAGAAATCAACGAAGTGTATATCTACATATCTAAAGTAAAATCGTCTTCTAATCTTAGGGAAAAACTTATGACACTAACGTGACTCTTCTGATGATTTAGGGGAGCGGCGGCAAATGCGGCGCGGCGTCTAATGTGGCGCGTTCGAGTTTTCGAATATTAACGCATTTTCTGCTTGTGGAGGTAGTTTCATTACATGTATATATGTTTTCAACGTTACATTATTAAAAAATTGAGATAATTAAATTAATTGCCTGATTTTTATGACGAGAAGTTAATTTTTGTTCTTTCGCTTGTATTGACAGAGTAGCTAAAAACAAGTAAAAAATTACAGAAGTTTCGTGTAAACTTATAAAATTTTTTGTAAATATACTGTTCCGAGTTTCTTGAATGCTTTAAAGTTCAATATTTTGAGTAAAATTAATAAACTTTTATGTAAAAAATCTTTATTAAATACTATTCACATGCGACTAATATGGCGCATTCGGGACTAAAATCGGCAGGTAACTTGGCGTACAAGTTTGTGGTTTGTCTTGCTTCGAGAATCTTAACATACAATGTGGATTTTGTAGTAACAAAGTACCGGTTTCAGTTAGAAGATAGGAAATGTTTACTCAAAGTAATAATATTTCGTTTCTAATATGCATAAAAATGTTTTATTCTAATAACTATAGTGTATTTTAGAGTTATTTTAGAATAATTGTATTGTGAAATCTTTTTACGATTCAGGTTAGGTTTGTTCTGACAGAATAAATATTTAGAAGATTTAGAGTAATGATATTACTTGAACGTTGAATCATTATAACTGTTTTGGAAAATAATAAAATTTACTTATTGTTAATATAATTTTGATTTATTGTTTATAAAACGTCTGTAAGCTCATCTTAAAATACAAAATTTGTAGCACTCCTCAAATTATTGTGTGACATTCTGCACTTTAAAAAAACATTTTTTCTTGAAATTTCGGCAGACATAATCCCTCAAATATGTTATTACTATTAAACGTAAATATATTTATCTTATTTTTATTAAATTGTGTTAAATTTTACTAATTTTTCTTCATATTTTGTTTTTTATTCAATAATTATGAATTGAAATCAAAACGCGCCACATTACCAAATAAGGTAGGATAACTTGGCGCAGATGCACTTTTTGGAAAACACATTAATTAACTGTTTTAATGAACTTCAATTAACTTATATCCATGCATAGAGCATTGGTAAGATATTGGCCTAAACAAAATATATTTTATTACAATATTTCACTTTATATTTTAATTTTAATCGTGCATTTTCTTTTATGTGCGCCGCATTCGCCGCCGCTCCCCTAATTAACACTCAGAGAAATGACCTCTTGCATTGAAAGGATGTCTCTTATCACAAATGGAATTTCCTCTAAAATTTAAGATTAAACGGATTTTCATTATGTTGGTGTAAAAAGATATTCTCGTGGTTCAAAACAAAACAAGCAAAAGGACGATGCTTTTCTTGCAAGACAACTATTTCTCTGAGTGTAACAATTATTATTAAAGATCACGGCGTTTCTTGAATTATATATTAATGAAGTTGATTTTAAAATCTATTGATGCCGTAAAAAGCAAAATGGAAGTAGAATAAAACAATCATTGGAAATCCTAAAAAATATCACTCACGTAGTCTTCCTCCCAAACATATGCTCCACCCTACTTCATATCACTCATATTGACTTGTACTGAATAAAATTTCAAAACGGATGAAGTTTTTTTTTTGCAATAAGGTTTAAAACCCATAGAAGCTGATGAGTGAATTACAATGGTCTCAATTACTTGAAAAAAAAAATACAAAAACGAATGAGATAAAAATGTGTTGATTACGAGTCAGTCCAAATTTTTACAACGTGAGTGACTGAGTTTAAATAATTTGAGATGTAACATTAAATAATAATAATCATGGATAATTCAGCAAAAAATGCCAATAACTGCAATGACCAAAGCTTGTAAATTAAAATCTATTATAGTCAGTAACCGCGAGTCACTGCAGAGTAATTAAAAAAATTTGATTCATAGTATAAAAAAATTATCATTCGTCACATCGCACCTCTAAGATTAAAAGTTAACATTCCTTCCATCTGTTGTAAAATGGAAATTGTTTGCATTACTTTCACTGATTACTATTTAAATATAACTTAAAATCAATTCAGTCTAAAATTCATATAATCTAAGATCAGTTCAATTAAAAATACATAAGGTTTGAAGGCAGTTGTAAATAAAATGAATTTGGAACAGCAATTTTATGATTGATTTGGTTAACTTTTATGAATTAGAGGTACGATGAGAAAAAACTAATATATATATATATATATATATATATAAATATATACTAAAAAAAAAATATATATATATATAAGTGCCACTGAAATGATAAGAGCGACGTTTCAGTGACGTTAAGTGTACAATAAGTTGGCACTGTACCGGGAAGGATCCTCGTTTTCTTAAAACAGGAAGATCACTCAATCACTCATATCGACGTTGGGTATGACGATTATGACGATAATGACGATTATGATGAATCTAAGACCTCATATCAGACAACCTACTTGCCCATGCGTTGAATCGACCATTCTTGCTGACAAAGCGGACAGCGATTGTTCTGCTTGACCCAAAGTGACATGCAACAGTAGTGGAAGGAATGGTTACATTCGCCCCAAACTACCACACAATCCTGTCTTCCATAAAAGTCCTTCTTGCTTTCAGCTTGACAACGCAGACAGGCATCTGTAAAAGAAATAAGAGATATGAGATTACCAAGAAAATGAAGGTGTCCTTGAATCTTGAATTGCCGAGGTGATTGTACCATGCTGATAGTAGCTGGTGACCACCAAAATTTTTTGAGAAGAATTCAGTTTTTAATAGGGAGGTGTCCTTAACATTTTCTTTTATAGGGCTCACATCGACGCAGTATCTCAACTTTAGATAAAAAAAGGGATTTATTTTCCAATGTCAGAGGAATAAAAATACATCAATAATTACAATATTTTAATAACAACTTTTATTATTAATATTATTATTATATTTTATCAATACAAGTTTTTGCATCATATAGGTTTCTCATAAATTGCCGTTTTTAAACGTACTAGATAGTTATTATTGCGATTGTTTTTCGAATTACTTTTGTCAACTAGCTTTAAAAAATCTGTTGAACGCCTGACGATTTTCTACAATAGGAAAAAATGTAAGAAGTTGAAAGATTAAAAAATAAATAAAACATATAGAATTTTAAAATGATCACGTTTCAATTGATCCACAGTATAGTCCACTTTTTTATTCTTGTCAGTAAAAGACCTGAGTTGTTTAAAATATTGTTATTAGTGAACTAAAAAGAATAGTATATTGTGCAACAAGTGCGGAAAGTAGGCAGTTCAGCACGATTGTCAAGTTGGCTTAATCGCCTGTGAGGGCACCATCGGATACCTGGCGGCCTGGCTAACCTTTTCTATTGTTTTGCGCTCCGCCTGGAACAAACTCCAGCTCAAAGCTCGACGAGGCGTTGTTGTGCTCAACCGAAGGCTACTGTGTACGTTGCGATGGTACCTTTAAAATTTAAATAGCTCTGTTCCACACCACCCTTTTTTACGTGGTGATCCCCAGTAGGCCTAGTCCACTTGTCAATGAAGCATGCGCTGTTTTTTTTGGGGGTTTTTATTAAAGTAATTTATAATAAATTCCCACAAAACAGGTTACATTAGCATGTTTTAAATTTTTTTCTGAAATTTATTAGATTTGAGGTGCTGCTTTGATACGTATATTAGATTGCAAACAATTTTTTTCTTGAAAAAATTATGAAAATGGTCACAAATTTATTTAATTAAAAAGCAAAAAAGAACTACATGTTTCATCGAAAAGTAGAATCCATACGCATAGTTGTCAAAAAAGGCCATTTTTAACATTTTTTTCTTACACGGAAAAAAGTAAATGGCTAAAGTTGCCACTTTATCGTGCATTATTTAAAGTTTTTTCTCTGTTCAGTCTTTCCAAAACATATTTTACAGATTTTTTTACCGTGATACATGTAGCCTGAGCCTTGTTCTATAATGAAAATATGTCTCCTGATTGGTTATCATGACATATAATGTAGTATGAATACCATAAACAAATTTATTAAAATAACGTGCAGTAACGTACGTTACTTTGCATTACAGTTAGCCAAAAATTGTAACGCGTTAACGTTACCGTGTTAGAGGCGGCTAGATTAAATGGGAGTTTAGTTTTAAAGGTACCATCGCAAAGTACACATTAGCCTCCAGTTGAGCACCACAACGCCTCGTCGAGCTTCGAGCTAGAGTTTGTTCGAGGCAGAGCGCAAAACAATAGAAAAGGTTAGCCAGGCCGTCTGGTATCCGATGGTACCCTCATATGCGTTTAAGCTGTTAAGTTTGTTTTACGAGCCAGAGGCGAATTGAAGACGAGCCGGAAATGACCTGAAGATGAGCCGCTGGAAAGTACTGTAAACTTCACAAGAGTTATAACTGCCTACTTTCTGCACCTGTTGCATACGTTTTTTTGTAAAAAAATTCCGGGAAATGCGATTTGAGAAATAATAAAAATAAACTTTCTGAAAATTCTGCAGTTTTTTTTAAAAACATTGATTACGATAAATTTTGGAAATTTAAGGTATATAACGATTTCCGGGAGAAATAAAGAAATATGCAAAATTGCTCGTAATTTATGTTATTACAAAATTTGCAAAATTGCTCGTAATTTATGTTATTACAAAATTTGCAAAATTGTCGGTAATTTATGGCAATTTTACCAAAAATTAAAAAAGCAGAAGTTTGTTTTGATTGTTTCTTAAATTGAAAATTCTCTTAATTTGTGACAAAAACCATCGTAAACAATATTCTTCATACAAATGTTCGTTGCGTTAATAGGGACCTAATCTATCTTTCGATGGCGCTGATTCACCGAGAAATTGCAGCGGCCGTGGCTAAAGTGAGGTGAGCAAAGCTGGAAATCCATTGGAAACAATGCAAAGTAAAGTAAAATTATAAAATGCTTCCATTAGTCGTACACATTTTGAACAATTTTTTTACCCTACATAAATTTGTTCTAAATCGCATATCATGTTTTAAAAATGCGTATGACTTATGACATCATTTATAATTTTAATTTATTTTGTATTGGTTCCAATGGATTTCGAGGCCGAGGGTTTATTATTAACCCTCCGTTTACAGACTTCTTTTTCCCACCTTTCGTTTACACACAGGGTCTTTTAAGTCCTATTCAGTTTTTGAACTGTTTCTGGTTTTCAAAAAATCGAGTAAAATTCAGGGTTATTTTTTTAAGTGTCTACTACATGATCCAATTGTTGTTAGTGTCAATCGTTAAAAACTTTTTAAAATAAAAATTGAAATTTGGTAAAAATATAGAAAAAAATCGATACTTGTTAAAAAATTCATAATTTTGCAACAAATAAATTTAAAAAAAAATCGTTGCAAGGTTTTAAAGCTTAGACTATGAACTTCAAAAAAATATAGGCCCATTGGCGCCTTGCCGCAGGACGCACAACAGTAAAATGTTTTTTTGTCAGCTTTATATTCGCAAAAATTGCACCGTTTGCGTTTTTTCATCCTATCAACGCACCTCTACATTCTTTTTCCCACTGAAAAACTGTCCAGAATGACATGAAAACTTTTATGTTGCTCATATAAATATCAGAAAATACTAAATAAAGCAAAACAATTAATGTTTACTAACTTGTGAAAACACTAACGTGGTTTACACACAGGGTCTTTTATGTCACTGTGCGCACTTTCACTGCGCATCGCTCAAAGGTTAACTGACGAACTGCAGCGCCACTCACAGGACCTGACCCTATTACTATCTAGATTTTTTAGAGGGTGGAACCGAACTTCCATATTTTTCCAAAGACGAGACATTCCAGTTTGAAAAATCGTTTGTGCCTTAAAATCCCCTGTGTTTAAACGGAGGGTTAAGAATATATACATATAATAATATATATATATATATATATATATATATTATTTATTTATATATTATATTTATTATATATTATCAGGCTATTTTTAAGATTATTTCAGGGTCGCCGCAATTTTCGGTGGCGGCAGCAGTATCGGAAAGGTAGGCATATTGTTGACAGAATACGAGTACTATCTAACGCTAGGAGAAGTCTAGAGCGGAGAGAGAGGTGGGTCAGAGAAAATCAACAGTTTTTGTCTGACCCATCTCGACTCTTCCAAGACCCTCCAGTTACTGTCGACCATCCACCGAAACCAAAAGAGGTCGAAGCATTTTGGAGAGAAGTCTACGAAGTCCAACATCCACTTGAAGAAGGCTCAAAGAACATAAATAGCTTCAAGGAGCTGTGCAATGCCCTCATAACAGCTGAGGAGGAATGCCCACCTATCACTACCGAGGAGTTGAACAACGCAGTGAGAGGCATGAAGAACTATTCCGCTCCGGGTCCGGATGGTATCAAGACCTTCTGGTGGAAGAAGTTTCCTTCAACCCACTATCTCTCGCACTTCGCCATTCCGAAGGGTACCTCTAGGGCAAACCTGGAGATTGAAAGCATAAGGTCACTCATGTATTTTACATGGATGATCTCAAGATCTATGCTAGAAATCAAGAGAAACTACATCTAGCTCTAGACATTGTCAAAAAGTACACTCAAGAGTTTGGAATGGAGTTCGGGTAAGAGAAATGTCCCAAGGTTAATTTGAAGAAAAGAAAACTTGATGGCATCCCCGAAGATCCCGAGCTCGTCGACAGAAGCGCTATACGACACCTTGGCGCTGGAGAGACCTATACATACCTGGGCGTACCACAGAGCAGCATTTAGGAGGAGACATCTATAAAGGATACTCTCCGATGCAAATAAAAACGTCTCATCCAACGGATATGGTCTTCCGAACTGACGGCGAGGAACAAAGTATCTGCGACGAACATGCTTGCCATCCCAGTAGTACTCTATTCATTTGGAGTAGTTCCATGGACGAAGGACGAGCTCAGATCCCTCGATATCGGGTCCCGAAAGGTTATGCACATGAACAAAACCATGCACCTTAAGTCTTCTGTTCCGCGACTTTACATCTCACGCCGTCAAGTTGGTCACGGAATACTGAATCTTGAATGTCTTCACAACAGGATTATTCTGGGTACAGCACATATAGTCGCAAATGGACAAGACCCTCTTCTTAAAATGTTCAGGAAACAGGAAGAAGTGGGCAAAGGTGCGTTTCTGTATAAAGCAATGGAGGAGGCTGCTGAAACATTCGGCCTTGACTTCAATATCAGGGGTGAGCAAAATGCATCGAATCTTATCCATCTTGAGTACACACTCCTGAAGGCCCGATTAAGAAAGCACAGGAGAAAAACTTCCGCGAACAGCTCCTCGACAAGAGGATGCACGGCATCTTCCACAGAAATGTGGAAAATCAATCGATGTCGTATGAGCTAACGTTTGCTTTCCTTAGATCACCCGGATTGAAGTCGGGCACGGAGGGCTTCATTTTGGCATGTCAAGATGGTGTCATTTCCACTCTAGCATACCTTCGCCACATTTTGAGCCAAGACATTCCCGATGATAGCTGCAGAGCGTGTCATGCACACCCCGAGCATCTAGGAAACATACTATCTATTTGTCCAACTCATGCGGGAACGACCTACATCCAAAGGCACAATGCCGCACTAAGAGTGCTTTATTACCATCTCTGTCACTCTTACGGCATTAGCTCAAATACCGCTCCGCTAAACGCTCCTAGGGAGATAGAGTCAATTGTCGAAAATGAGAAGTGCCGCATATACTGGAACTTCATATTCTCGACAATTGTTTCTGTTGCGCACTCGAGGCCTGACATAGTTCTCCTTGACTTCGAGAAACGAACCATATTCGTTATCGAATTTTCGGCACCAGCGGACAGAAACGTCACAGCCAAGGAGAAAGAAAAGAAAGAGAGCTATAAAGATCTTATAAGGGAGTTGCGACGGTTATACCCAGAATATTCTGTTAAGCTATTCGTCTTAATCATCGGCGCTCTTGGAGGTGCCGGATCGTCGTATTGAATTCTTCGCTGACTGTAACCACCTATCTCACAGTCGTGAGACGTGGTTACAGCTGACATTTTACCGCGATTTCGTTGGGAGCGGGTGCAATTGTTCAAATTATCACTGCTCCCAGCGAAATCCTCGGGTTGTCCTGATGACAAACTTTTAAATATATATAAAAGTTTGTGTGTGTGTATATGTTAACTATAAATATTTAATGAAGTCCGGGGCACCTGAAATTTTTGACCTAGCACTATTAGTTTCTCACAAGTAGTGATTCGTTTCACTCGTTAGCATATAAGGGCAGAGAGAACCATAAGTCTCAGCGTAATGCGTGCGATTCATAGATATAAAGATAGGTTTTTGTATGCGTATAAGTATAGTATAGGATTTGTCAACAAACCACTGTAGCAACTGATCTTCCAAGCATATACAAATATATATATAT
>CAKNYM010053311.1:236636-284682 GCA_932195095.1 Andricus curvator | reverse complement strand
AAGAAGTATTTGTAGTCCATGTAATATTTTGCGTTCATACACTTCCAACCCTCTTTATTTTTGCCATGCGCCAGCGTGACACACAACATCACGTGAATCCCCATTTTTCGTAAAGTGGTATAGTAAGATTGCAAAGAGTTTGTACCGAAATGTACAACATTTTATTTCGCTTCTCTAAAGCACTATATATATATATTCTTACGATTTATTCCGATCGGAGTTATTAGTCTGCATTTTAATAGTCAATATTCGACTTTTTCTAGCCGTACCTCGATTATCCTTAAATTCGTATATTTTATTTGAATTATTGATATGCGATAAACGAAATATTAATAACAAAATTCTCTCCGTGCACCGTGTACACTGTACATCAACAATTTTATTGTAAATTATAGCTTTGAAATAAACTTTTATATTTGTAAACTTTTAGTACAAACTATTATGTATAAAAACTAAAACTGGGGGCTGGCACGTGCGCATTGTAGCAATAAAAAAAAAATTGGTTTGTTTTTAAAATTTTTGACGAAGCAAAATGTAGATGTTCAAAGGGTAAGATTGTACCGCCTAACATGGAGGCATGCCAAACATCTACTATCTTTTTGTGGTGTTAGGCGTAAAAATATTTTTATGCTAAACTGAAACACATTCAGATGTTAAAATCGTCCGATCGGATGCGCATAGCGCGCATTAAAATTTCACGACTATATTTTCGATATTACAATTATGGAGTATTACAATTTTGGAACATTTTCAAAGGAACAAGGTTTTTAAGATTGAGGTTATATTGACTCGAACATATTTGACAAAATATTAAACATAATCTCAACTTGACTAAATGTATCGTCTGATCAATATTTCATAACCGTTGTCTGTTTTTTGTTTACATACGAACATTCAAGTTTAATTTTGAATTTACAAAATAAGTTATCAATTAATTCCTTCAAATTATCAAAAATAAATAACTCCTAAAACATTTACAGCCGTTATTTAGCATAATCATAAATTTCATGTAATATTTTGGATATTTCAGTTGAACATTTTGGATGTTGAGGAGTAAAATCTCACTTTTTAATATATACAGACAGGGTCCTATGTACGGTGGGTAGCACTACCCACTTGAAATTTCTGAAGGTGTGTAATTACCCACCTGAAAATTCGAACAAAACAAAGACAATAATAACAAAGACCTTCCTCCACCTCCTGCTCACTCCCCCGGCCAGCAAAACTACCCACCTGGGCTCAACACTTTTCTCCGGCCATGTATACAGATACTGACTTTGAACATCTATATTGCTGTCCTATAGTTAAAAATATAATATGTTACCCCTGAACATCCAGATGTTACGTTTAAACATCCATTTTTCTCCGTTTTATTAGAATTAATGTTACCTTTATTCAAATATTTAAATGTAAAGGATCATCATTCTTCCTATTATGATAAAAAAATATTTTTCCAAGGTTCACAAATCGACGCCTCCATTCAATACGAGTCTATGTACTGACAGCGCCCTGTATGAGACTATTCCCTATGCTTATACACAGCTCATAGTCTCATACACGGCGCTGTCAGCAGATAGACTCATACTGAATGGAGGCGTCGAGATATATCCTATTAAAAAACTCTGAATTCGCAATTGGTTATCTCATTACGTCAGGAGAGAGCGTTTCCGTGTGAAGAGTTGGAAGAGAGAGAAACTTGAACCGTGTTATCTCAAATTTGCAAACACGTGCGAACAGACCGAAATGTTCAGGTGAGTCCACTCACAAACTCAGCGAAAAGACAAAGCAAGCAAAAAAATCTCAAGAGAGAAAGGGAACACAAAATAACGAACGACAACTATTCTGAATAAAACAATAAGCACTAATAGGGCAAAAAAGACAAGAGAAAGAGTAAATTATAAAATGGACCAAGAGAATTTATATTATCAATCTAACCAGTTAAAGCGAGATGACAATGTACGCCACATGGACATGTGCACGATATCCTCATATTTATCACTCTTATTACGTCTACGGATGGTTTTGGCCTGTTGTCACGTTTTCAATTATATACAGCATTATTGTTCCAACGAGTGGGAAACGTGAGGTTTTGACCAATTTAATCATTAATATTATCGAAACAGATCCACCCAAACAGATGACTTATTGCACATGCAGAAAACAAACACTAGTTGCTTCCTGATGTTAACAGAATAATGTTGCAATTAATACTTACCGACAAACATAATCCACTTAATCGTTTATATCATCATTTTGAAGGTAATTTTTGTAACCTGAGTAGAAAGAAATGTGCTAATGGAATCCCATTAAGATCACAAGTAAAGACCCACTAAAGTACCGAGGGTACCGGGTGTGAGAAAAATCAATACAAAAGTACCAACATTTTTATAACATTTTTGAAATAGAACTATACTACCTCTTGCAAGAAATTTGAAAACAAAAAACGTATTTCTTATACTTTTGTCCCAACATTCCGTATTTTGAACTTTGTTGGTAGGGGAGAGTGGGGTATGGTGTCGGGCTTTGAATGAAATGTACTGTAAATTATGATTGAAATGTGATTTTGATGTATGTATTTTTTGGTTAGAAACTCGCATTATCAGGTTACATATGTTATTACTCGTAAACGTTTTTTAACAAAGTCATTATTTGATATTTAATTAATTCGTTGGTCTTGCATTTCGGTCAGCGTACCCCATACCATGGGGCATGGTGTCCGTCATATCACTGCCGGTTTATTTCAAGAATATGAACATTTTAGAATGAAAAGTATACAACATAATAATTCTTGAGAGTATAATGTAACTCGAGACGTGATCAACACTAAATAAATGTTTTCTTATCAATCAAAGTAAAGTATGTAGCAAAATCTAGTTATAACCTCTTACTCCTTGAAAATTCTATTCAGCGTGTGAATATCTGCAATGACCCTTAACAGATATCTTGTTTACCGACAGATACCAGAGGCGCGAAAATTCAAAACAGGCATTGATCAATAATATTCGAAGTCCTACTTATTCAATTATTCATCCTATTTAAATCCTATTTATAAATTGTTCTACCCATGTAATTAGGAATACCCTAATAAATAAAGATAATTGTTTGAAGTGTGTTTAAAATGCGAAATTATAATTAGGAATTGAAATAACTTCATGACAATAAGTTTAAATATTTCTAGGTTATAACCACAAACTTTACATGCTGGTCTCTTTCACAGGAATAAAACATGAAATTGCGGGGTTAAGTAAAGAGAATTCTTTCAAGTATATTTTAATAAAAAATTATAAGTAGGAATGGAAATACATTTATAACCTTAATAACAACAATTTTTTATATTTCTAGATTATAATCACGAATTTCACATGATAGTCTCTTTCAAAGGAATAAAACGTGAACTTGGTACATACCGCAATATTATTAAATATAACTTCAAATCACGTTTCGATTTTGGTCATTATCTGT
This sequence comes from Andricus curvator, assembly GCA_932195095.1. Taxonomy (NCBI): domain Eukaryota; kingdom Metazoa; phylum Arthropoda; class Insecta; order Hymenoptera; family Cynipidae; genus Andricus; species Andricus curvator. The sequence continues at coordinate 281,220 of CAKNYM010053311.1, read as the reverse complement.
ATAACTTTATTATTAACGACCTGGAATTTTATTAGACAGAACAGGCATAACGGTCAGAACAATATTAAAATTACGGGATGCACAAGATAACTAACTTTAGGAGTTTTTCTACATTATCGATCAAATTACCGACCTATTATCAAGCACTGTTACCATCTCCACAAAATTTTTCGGACATCATGCCCCCGTATGTCATGTTGCAAGATTTAATTAATTTTAATATATTTAGAACGTTTGTAAAAACAATGTATAATACCAGAAGTTTAAAGAAATACTTCACCTATTAGAATCTAATATTTTCATGCTTCAAGTATTTCAAAAAATGCTGAAAATGCTTAATTTCTGCCAAAGACTTTCCCTTCGGTTTCCGCCAAAACTATTTTTCATAATAACTCTTTTGATACGTATTTTAAAACAAAAATAAAATTGTATCACATCACTATTTTTCCAAACAAAGAAAGTCATTCTATGTAAAAAACTAATATGAAAATCAATAAACGCGACTTTTTTTGTAATTGACACCATGCCCCACACCGGTACCATACCCCACTCTCCCCTACTGTAGCCCTATTTCAGCGGGACTTTTTGGGACATAATTTCTATCGACGAGTCAAAAATGATAAGGTTCTATTTCGTTATATCTAAATGGAAAGGTTCTATCTTCGGCTGAAAGGTACCGAATCTTAATTTGAAAATCATATTTAAATTGTATTAGGGACACCAGCGCCCTCATAAAACCTTTCTACTTGCATGTACCGAGAAGTAGAATAGAACATTCTAGAATCTTCTCATTTGAACAAGTCGCTATGAGAATGGAACTTTCCTAGTATATTTTCTCCGTTTGCACTTTCAAACAGTTTTAAGAAAAGTTGGGACTAAAGTATTAATTTGTCTCGTACCCGGTAATGGGGTCGTTGCATGAATTTTAGGTCATATATTTTTTAAATACTGCATAACATTCTGAACATGATCCATTGACTAACGAAGTATCTAGCAGACAGCCGGCGAAAATTCCATTTATAATTTATAACAGAGATATTTGTTTACTTATAATTGTCGAAAAGCAGCAGCCAGTCGTAACAAAATCTCACTAAAAAAAATGTTTTGTACCTAAGCAACTGCAATAGCAAAGATAATCTACACAGAATATTTATAAGGTTGCCTATGGGCACAGAAATGAGAAAGAAATGGGCCGAAGCCGTTGGAAGAAACGGTAAAGATATTTTTGCAATAGACAATTTGAACATAATTTAAAGAATTTCAAACTCTCATTGTTGAATTTGCTGATCAAGAATGTTTCAAATCATGTTAATTTTTTGGAAGTAAAAATTTTAGGCCCTTCTTTTTACTTTTAAAACACGTTCAAAATAATAAACCTTACAATAGGTTATGTTTACTGTTTACAAATTCAATCACTAGCGACCATATTGTATTCCCTCACCAACCGGACAACCGCGCTACTCAGAATGAAGTACTTCCGAAAATGAGCCCAACCAATCAGATTTTCCCGCAAAAATTCAAAAAGTTTACTTTTTAAACATTAAAAAAAAATTTAAACTTAATTGAAAAAAACTTTCCTTCCGTAGTTACATTGTTTTTTTGGTGTTATTTTAATTTTACTAGAAAAAAACAATATTTTAAAATATGCAACAACCCCATTGAGTGGGACTTAATTCGGCCTCTAAATTACAATTAGTGAGAAGTAAGTAACTGAGTCAACCTTAGAGAGCAATGGAACTTTTTTTTACACGGGATTAATTTTCATGCTCGATCGTCTCTAATACTAATAATTATTGTTATATTATTATTAAATTGTAAAGAGAAGGACGACAAAATAGTTGTAATGAAGAATTACGGAAATCTGGTTGAGAATTGAGGTAAATGAAAGACGTATGTAATTGAAGAAATTACGTAAAAATATTCTCCAAGGAGATGTACTTGTATTGCTAATTATGGAAAAGTACCGAGCCTAAATTTATTATCATCGAGTAAAAAATCAAACATGTTTCTTTTTTCTTCCGCCATAAAGTAAACATCTATGTCTCTTTAAAATTGCAAATGCAACAGGTGAGATATATATAATTGTATGAAAGCACACTCGAGTATTCACGTTTAAATATACTTGCCAGCAACTGCATTTTATCATTGTGGTGGACATACGTTCTCAAGCCGTTGACAAAATTAGATTTCTGATTGCGAAACGATTGATTCATTATTTTGAGGAAAAAAACAATTTTTTTCTGTATAAGTTGGAATTTTAATTTCAGGTACATTAGGGTGTGTAAATTTATACCTGTAAAATTCGACTTTCCTTTTTTTTCTTAAAATTACTTCTCTGTTCTGTTTCATTTATATACTTTACGCAAGATCTTTTTTTTCAATATTTATAATTTTCTCAGTTTCTATTGAGTATACGATAACTCATAACCACCTCACGAGATGCGGAATAGTCCACTTCGATCTAATGCACGTATTTATTTTGCAGAATTCTAAGCTTGTTACCTGAAAATTAGGAAAATCGAAAATAGTGAACGTTGCTCAGCTGCAACAGTGGTCGTTAAAGGGTTAAGAAAAAAACGGACTATACTTTACTTAGTGCAATTGAATTTAATTGTTTAAACAAATTATTATTATTTAAACAATATATGGTATATGTTCTAAGATAAGGAAATACTGAATAGAAGGCAACACTGTGTGAGGGATTCGAAAAAACTAGACTTTTTTCCACCTTCCCTATGAAAAGGCGCAAGTGAATTATTATTAATTGCTTAAATAATTGCAAAATATCTTAGGCGAAAAAATTTTACTCTTCAAATTTGTTAATTGTCTCATTAATTGCAGAAAGGAATAACTTTTCAAGAATTACAGAGAAAAAATGGTTTAAACAAATCAAAATTGTTAAAAAAATTTCCACATATCCTTTAGAAAAAAGATAACTCTCCACATCCGTTAATTGTTTCAGCAATTGCAGAAAATAATAAGTTTTATGCTTTGAAGGGGAAAAATTGTTTAAACAAATGAAATTTTTTTAAATAATTACCAAATATCCTTCAATAATATATTGCTCTCAATATTCTTCAATTATGTCGTTAGTTTCAGAAAATAATTTTTTACAATTTTAAGGAAAAAAAATTGTTTAAATAAAAGAAAATTGTTTAAATAATTACCAAATCTGTTAAACAAGACGTACTACTCTCGACATTCATTAACTTTGTATAATTTATCCGGAAAGATAATGACTTTTCACGATTTACAGGAAGAAAAAAATTGTTTAAGCAAATAATAATTGTTAAAACAATTTAAAGTTATTGAAAAAATACTTGGAAACTTGTTTTTTTATCGATTGAAAATAACTAATATTGAAAAACTTCCAAGAAATACCGTCTTTAGCATGAATTTGATAGAAAACTGCTATTTTGCATTTTTTCGGACATTTTTCGGGCACAATAAAAGGGGATTGGGGGTGTCAAAATTAAAAGTTATTGGCTGGAAGTTATTTCTTGAATACGCCTTAAGAGGTGACGATACTGTAATTCACAAAAGGATCATAACAAGTACTTTTTATCCATTTTTTTTAAATCGAGCGTTTCCCATTTAAAACCCCATGTTAATTTCAAAAAAAATACGGGATTTCTGTTTCCGGAAAACGAACCAATTGGGGGGGGGGGGGGCTATCACCAAAAATTGAAAGTCGAATTTTTGGACCACCCTGAGATAAAAAATAAAAATAAAAGATAAATATTATGTTTCTATTACGTGATTTAGAAAAAAGACGAATTTATGTATTGCATTCAACTTTGATTGCAAATTATAATTGTCTTACATAACTATTTTATTTAAATGTACTACAAATTGTACTATGAAGTGTAAAATAATTTTTGATTTACATTTTGGTCGACTTCATTTTATTAAGTCGGTGGCATCAACTAGAGTTCTACTATCTTATCCAACTAGCAAGCGCGCGTTATTACGCGCTATTACGTCTATATTGCCAACAATGTAATATACAAGTACGTCCCTAATTGACGCACGCATATCGTTCAACTCATTCATGCACGTGCTTGCAAGAGCCGGCCTGTTAATCGGCATTCGTCAACCTCTCGTTAAATCAGGGATGTAAGATGATATAAAAATGAATAATTTGACACATACTTATGCATTTGGATGTTCATTTAAATTTATAAATTTACAAGTAAATTGTATTATTCGTATATGATTAATGATCTTATTAATGCCACTTGAATAGAAATTGCATGAAATTAATTTTTCTGAACTGAAACCTCAACTGCTCACACTCCACCGAAAATACAGAACTATAGTTTTGATGGAAGCCATAATATTTTTCTAATTCCTAGAAGAGAATTAAGGAGGAGAGGGAAAGAAGGCAGATGGAGAGGCAGTGGAAAATCTGAGATGTCAAAGGTCAGAGGGGAAACCTGAGAGATCATCGGTCAAATGTAAGAAGGCATAGGTCAGGCATCAAAGGTGAGAGGTCATGTCTTATAGGTCAAAAGTGAGATGTCAAAGCTCTTTCTTTGCTATATTACCTTTCCCTTTTGAACAAAAAACGCTCTCAAAAATCGAATTTTTAATTTAGAAAAAAAACTTGCCCCCGAGATATGTCAGTGCTGAATTCAGGCATGAAAAGTTTCACTGAAGAATATTATAAAGTTCCGAGAAAATGGAGGGGAAAGATTTTTTTTCGCTTGAGGTGAAAGTTTTCTCAACTTGCGGCGGTGATTTAAATTCTAATTTTCAATTAACTACAAAAAAGCTGGAAAAATGACATTATACAAAAAACCTTTTGAGGACGATCACATATATGATGTCAAGCTTTAGGCCTTAGGGGACAAGAAGGTGTCTTTTTGAAGGGAAAGATGCATGACTTTCAATAGCGAAAATGTGTGATGAGAGGGAGGGCAGAGTCTAAAATCTTTGATAATTACGTGATGGCATATGTGAAAGTCACCTTTGTCACAATGTGTATTAAAATTTATATGATTTTTTAATCCAATAATCTTATTTTTGAAAAAATGACGTATGTGTCCTTCATTGTGCTGCCCTTCAATTAGCAATCATCATTATTATTAAAAAAATTTTAATTGACTTCAAGTGATTTCAAGTTTCGAGTTTTTATTTGAAAAGTACATATTCTTTTAGAAAACTCAATTTCACATCTTTTTTCATGAAAAAGAAAGTTGTAGCTTTTTCCGTTTTCGAAATAAACTGAAAAACCACGTTTATTAGAAAACGAAATTTTTTCGTTTTTTTTTGTATTCAACTTGCCGTAATTCAGCCAATTCTTGAAATTTTTTATGAAATTTTCAGAAAATATTCTTTATGATGTTCTGCGAGTGGTAGATCAAACAACATACGAACAATTTTGTTTGAACAAAAAGCTTGGATTTTTACCTGAGACATTGCATAAATCCTGCATTCATATCTTCAAACTCATGGGGAGTCGAGCGAATTTTGTGCAATAAAAAACTTCTTCTCTGGTAAAAATCCAAGCTTTTTGTTCAAACAAAAGTGTTCGTATTTTGTTTGATCTACCACTCGCAGAACATCATAAAGAATATTTTCTGAAAATGTCATCAAAAAATTCCAAGAATTGGCTGAATTACGGCGAGTTGAAGACAAAAAGATTAATTTTTTTTAAAAAACGTGTTTTTTTTCAGTTTATTTCGAAAATGCAAAAAGCTACAACTTTTACGTTCATCAAAAAGAGATGTGCGATTAAATTTTCTGAGAGAATATGCACTTTTAAAATTAGAACTCGAAACTTCTTTGAAAAGTCTCCAGAGGCCAAGTACGTTCAATGCGAAAAATGTATAGGCGGTTATAGAATCCGAGCCCTCAATATTGGTGAGATTTACAAAAAATATCAAATTTACCAATTTTGTTATGATAATTGTTTAAAACAATAATTTTTTTAATTTGGATGAATTTTGAGCATTTCCTCCCGTGCAGAAATTGTCCCGGTTGGCCCTACTACAACAAGGTTTCTGGTCGGATCCCGGCCGGGCTACCCCTGGTTGGGTTTCATGGTCAGGAACCGGTAGGGAACCGACCGGATTACATTTATCTCGAATCACCTAGTCGGCAGCCGGCCGGTTACTGGCCGGGCCAACCCTGGTTATATTTCATGGTCGGGAGCCGACCGGGCACTGGTCAGGATACTTTTTTTGTAGAAATTACACATTTTGAAGAGCCGTGATATTATCAAAGGCGTACTTACGGATGCTAGATGAATTATTATTTGAAAAGTATGATTTAAAGATTTATTAGATCAGTAAAACAGAACTTAGCTTTTTTAAATTCTTTAAAAAAAAAAAAGATTTAATTCTTTCCAATGTTTTAACTTATTAAATAAAACTGTTATCGATTCTGCAATGTGCAACAGCAGAATTGTTACAATTTTCCCAATTTTCTCTATTTTCATACAATTTTTAGTCTGTACACTTTCAAATTTACGGCCATATGTGACGCCTTCTGCGCCTGGCGTCGGAGTAGACACTTGCAAGCATTTCAGTTTCGCACCTCGAACGAGAATGCACGTTGCACTCATGTCGCGTCGTCTCCTCGAAGTTCGCAAATAAAATCCGTTATTAAAATCAACCTTATTTCAGTAATCAGTTTGAAAACCCCACTTACTGCGCGGATAATTATTGTTTTACATTAAAGTATAGTGTTGCGTATTCATTTTTTCCTTTCTTCCTTCCTAACCTCAAATCACCACGTGGTTTCCAAAATAAAACAATTGCTAGGAGGTTCTAGCATTAGTGATTTAAATTCTACTCTAATTTCCTCGCGAGAATTTGTTAACTTGATTTTAAATTTAAAGTTCACAGTATTTTTTACGATGAGCCTTAAAAGACAAACCAAGTTACCAATTTCTCGCCTGAAGCAAAACATTTTTTAACCGCTCTGTGGCCGAGTTACCCGACCGGATCCCGGCCGGTATGAAAGCCGGAATCCGACCAGTTTACCGTAACGTTTTTAGCCGGATCCCGGCCAGTATCCCCGGCCGCCGCCCGGTTTAAACTGGGGCTATCCGGCCGGCTCCCGGTCGGATCCCTGTTACCACTTCTACACGGGCTAATGCACTAGAGATAAACAATAACAGTTTTAGTTTATTATTATTGTCTTGTAATGCTAGTCCATTTAAGTCCCGTAGAACTGCGGTTAAATCCTTTTGTGCTATGCCTTTTCATTTTAAAACCCCAGACGTCTCCACTTCACTGGGTATGGGCCTGTAAAATTTTCTTTTCCAGCCCCCCTTGAAAACGCGCCATTGCATGCACGTGAAGCAGGCGTAATGCGGCCGCTTCCAGCCCAGTGACGTTCGCTCATGCGCACTTGGCCGCCGGGCCAACATGAAACTTTACGCCCGCTACATGAAATTTTACGCCCACTGCATGAAACTTTACGCCCGCTACATAGAACTTTACGCCCGCTACATAGAACTTTACGCCCGCTACACATACACTGCACCACGCAAGTGTGAATATGGAGGAAATTACCTTTATTTAAAAAAAAATGGTATCGCTGGACCCCACAGTCTCCCTTCTGAAAAGTACGCTATTTCTTCCTTTCATTTATAATCTAAAATTTTCAAGTACACCGTACGTCCTGTATGTGCTTCACATGCTTGTTTTTAAGGAGGGTAGGAGAAAAAGTATGGTGTGTATCAAGAGCATACGGCTATTTTGCCTCGCGTGACTGCCGCCCTCGCTTCGCTCGGCGGCAAGTTCACACTCGTCAAAATAGCCTTATTTACACCCTCGATACACAATATACTATTCTTTTACTAAGGCGGGCTTAAAATCACTGCATGAATTTAATCACAACTGAACGACCGGTCAGACTAGATCAGGCTAGATCTGTTTCTGACACTTGCGTGTTCGAAAACGGAACTGTACTCGTATTTGTCTGGACGTTTGGCCAATCGAGAGGAAAACTACAGAAAACCACCTCCCGAGTTCAGCCGGGTTTTCAAAAAACGAGTTTGAAAGAGTTTTAGTTTTAATTTATAGAGTACCGTTAACCGGGGCGAATCGCCACAATCATTTTTACAAAATCATCAAAGGCTTAATAATTGTATTTTCAAACTGATCTTGGGCTCAATAGATCACGCAATGTTTCTACTATATCGCCCATATAAATAAATAATTATGTATTTATTTGTAAGCAACTAATATTGTTAAAAATTTCAACATCTCACATCGATCAAAGGTTAGACTACTTAGTTTTACATTTACGAATAACGTTAAAAAATATAAGCACAGTGATTTTTTATTACTTACACAGTTATATGGTCAACAATAATTATACAATGTAAAAATAAAATATAGATAACATTCATACGTTACAGCTGATTGCTGTTTCTTTCCTTATTACTATTGTTTTTTTGCTTTAGTCGATACAAATATATTTTAGCAAGCGTTTTTAGTGTTAATGTTAATGATTAATAAAAAAGGTGAGTTGTCTTTAATTCTTCATTTTTTCTTGTTTTAACTACTATAGACTGATATAGTTTTATACTAATTTTAGTGTGGGGTACACGAACATATAAGAGTACTTGGTCATAACCATAGAAAACATTTTTATAGGCTTTAAATAAGTGAAAAACTGTACGTGTACCAATTCGCTCAATCGCGGGTTGATTTGCTACAACTACCTATTACCTCAATACATTTATTAACAAGTTTTCTTTTTACAAAGATCAGTGGCATATTTTTTCTTGAGACCATAAAGAGCTCATATTACAGCTATTAAAAATTTGAGGCAATGAGGTTCATGATGCAAAACTAATCGTAGGTGGCAGCACCGAGCTGAGTACTAGACCCTCTGTCGATGAGAGACGAAAAAAATATGGTGCTAGGTGTACGGTTGCTTATAATTAAATATATGAGGGTAAATAATCTTGAAATATATGTTTAGTGCTTATATACGAAGGTATTTCATGCTTTTAGGGCATGAGCACAATGGAGACCCGAACCCGAAACCTGAACCCGAAGATAACTCTGTCTTTTTTTACCGTGGCTACGGTAAAAAAGGACAGAGTTATCTTCGAGTTCAGGTTTCGGGTCTCCATTGTGCTCGGGCGCTTAGTGGAAATTATACATACAATGGGATATATGGTGAACTATAGTAAACCTAACCTCACTTTTCATGCGACAGTCAGAAAAGGATTTATCAACCTTTTACGGATACTATATGATAAATATTGATAAAAAAGTTTAAAAAATATATTTTGTTATGTTTACAAGGTATAAATGGCACTTTATACTTATTACCAAAATTTCTTTTCTTGAAATTCGTATCTCATTGACAGAGGGTCTAGTACTCGGCTCGGTGCTGCTACCTAAGATTAGTTATGCATCCTGAACCTCATGCAGGAACTTTCTACATTATGTCTAAGTCATAGTTTGTGAAAAACTGTAGCTTTTCGCCCCGGTTGACGCTATAGAATATTTTCCGAGGAGTAGAGTGGTTAGGAAAGGGGGTCTGAACATCACTTAAACCCAAGCGTTTCCGATCTGTCTTTAATTATTATTAATTTATTTCATTGAATTTTATTGGAAAAAATAAAAATGTAAGTCTTTGTATTTGTTGATAAGATCATGTTTGGGCTCAACGCTCATGACGGGCTATAGATCTGATAGCTCATTGGTGGAAAAATTTCCATCAATGGACGATCATTGATCAAGCGATCAATCAATTCTCGTGTCATTGGAGAGCTTTAAGAGCCTAATTGACCCTCGCCAGGGGATCGGGGCAGAAGGACAAGACGTGCCTCCAAGTACGAGTAACCCACGAAGGAATAGTAAGGAGTAGTATCCCTGTAAGTGGGGAGTGGGACCAGCGACGTCCAAGAATTCGTTAATGCTGGCCACGAATGAAAACTCGTATGCACGGTGGTGCACATGCGCACTGGCGGTTGCCATGCCAACGATGTCAACACGTGTTTGAAGTTTCGAACTTGTGTTTTGTTTTGAACATTTCTGTGCTGCCGGTTTAGTAAAATAAAATTGTGAATGTGAATGTTTCAATAAAATTTAAAGAGTACATATAAAATATAAAAATTTTGCACATATTAACGTACAATATTTTGTTCACTGAAATTAACTTTATCCCTTACTTACGTAATCCATAAATGATTATAATAATGTTATTGTAGTACTTACACTTTCTACATCCTTTTCGTATTTTTGATGCCATTTTCCTTCTCGATTTTAATTCAGGAACGTGATATACACCCAACAAAATAAAAACACAAACGAACATAACCTACATATGCATCGAGATGTCAAATATAATGTAGGGGAGTGGGTATAACACGTGACTGCGAAAACAGCTCTGCGCATGTGCACCACCGTGCATACGAGTTTTCATTCGTGGCAAGCATTAACGAATTCTTGGACGTCGCTTGTCCCACCTCTGCTCACCAAACACATAGGGTGATACCACTCCTTACTATTCCTTCGTGGAGTAACCCATTCGGCAGATCTTTGTCAAATCTCCCGTCTTCATATCTATATACCCACAACAACTATAGCATAATATTGAATACTTCCTCGCGTTTCTTCTGAATCATTCCTTCTGGCTCACAACCTATAATTATCAGTCTATCTCAAAAGCAAACGCATCCCGTGCAGAAATTGCCCCGGTTGGCCTTACTACAACAAGGTTTCTGGTTAGATTTCATGGTCGGGAGCCGACCGGGCACTGGTCAGGATACTTTTTTTTTGTAAAAATTACACATTTTTTAAGAGCCGTGACATTATCAAAGACGTACTTACGGATGCTGGATAAATTATTATTAAAAAAGTATAATTTAAAGATACATTAGATCAGTAAAACAGAAATTAGCTTCTTTCAATTCTCAACAAAAAAAAACATTAAATTTTGTCCAACGTTTTATCTTATTAAATAAAACTGTTGTTGATTCTGCGTCTGCTGTCTGCGTAAACACTTAGTAAGTTGCAGTTTCACACATCGAACGAGAATGCACATTGCTCTCACGTCGCGTCGTCTCCTCGAAGTTCGCAAATAAAATCGTGATTCGTAATTAAAATCAACCTTATTTTAGTAATCAGTTTGAAAACCCCACTTACTGTACGGATAATTATTATTTCAAATTAAAGTATAGTGTTGTGTATTCATTTTTTCCTTTCTTCCTTCCTAACCTCAAATGACCACGTGGCTTCAAAAATAAAACAATTGCTAGGAGATTCTAGCATCAATGATTGAAACTCGATTCCAATTTTCTGGCGAGAATTTGTTAACTTGATTTGACTTTTAAAGTTCACCGTATTCTTTACAATTAGCCTTAAAAGGCAAATAAAGTTACCAATTTCTCGCCTAAGCAACATTTTTTAACCGTTCTGTGGCCGGTTTACCCGACCCGATCCAGAACGGTATAAAAGCCGCGAAATGTGATCAGTTTACCGTAACGTTTTTAGCCGGATCCCGGCCACTATCACCGGCCGGCGCCCGGTTAAAACTGGGGCTATCCGGCCGGCTCCCGGTTGGATCCCTGTTAACATTTCCACACGGGATCTATCAATTTATTAATCTTTGGAGAAATCCAAATATTTATTTTGTGTACCTTTTGTAAAAGGTTCTTTTTTGTAAAGGTTCTTTTGTCAAGGTTCCATTTTTCGAAAAAAATACTGAATAGTCAATACTTTCATTATACAGCATTCTGAATCTATGTGGTCACAACATTCTAATCCATTTAGATATATATTGAAACAAGTAAACAAAAGTGTGTGCATTTTTCTTGATTAATGATGTTCCTTTTCACGTATGGTTTACTTTCATTCAATAGTTATTAAGAAGAAACTTCTGGAATTTACATTCCAGAAGTTTTTCTCGTCTTTCTCGGTCTTAAATATTTATGAAAAAAAATATAGAACATAAATAAAAAAAGTGAAAGGCAAAAGTCGCCTACAAAAAAGGGTTTCGTAAGCTATCTAATTAACAAATAATAAGGAGAGTCTAGCAAGATAAAAGCCATCTAGAGGGATAGGGGTTTCGTGTGATAGTAAAAATCCCGAGGAATAGATGGGGTCCTGTGGTTTGGGCTGGGTCTTGTGGGTTAATGGGAGTTCCGCGGGATATGTGGTGTCCCGTGGTATAGATGGGGTTCCGTGGTTAAGGTAGGGTCCCAATGGGAGAGATAGGGTCCCGTTGAATAGGTTGGATCGCGTGGTATAACGAGGGTTACGTGGGATAAAGAGAGTTCCGCGTAATAGGCTGTTCCCGGAGAGATATTAACGGTCCCGAGGTTCCATAGGATTAAGGATGTCCAGAGAGATAGATAGGGGTTCCGTGGGATATGCGGGGTCCCGTTAGATCGACTGGGTTCTGTATCATAAGAGGGGTTCCGAGCAATGGATTGGGTTCCGTGGGTTAGGTTTGGTCCCGTTGGATAAGGTTGTTCCTGTGGGTTAGGTGAGGTTTCAAAGGCTAGGGAGTGTCCCATGGGATAATGGGAGCCCCGAGGTATAGGTGGACTCGCATGGTGTAGGTGAGGTTCCGTGGAATAGCAGATGTTCGAGGGATACGGTGGTCCAAGGATGAAAATACGACTGATGGATGGATGGACGCCCACCCGAAAGTATAAGGGGTTCAGCACAAGGCTACGAAACCCTAAAAATAGAAAAATAAAGTTCAAGTGTATAATATTCGAATCAAAAGAACAATTTTGTAACAAGTAAGCCAATTTATATTATGCAATTTTGTTAAGCTTTCAAAAGTTCGTAAAACGACTCGTCTCTGAAATGTCTAATCTGGAAAATATAGTTTGGCCCAGATCAGCAGCTGATCAACTTTCAATGCTATACCAATTTCTTCGATTTATCTAAATTCTGGAATTTTTTGCCGGAAGTAGGATTTTGAAGGTCGCAAGAGTACAGTGAGTTATTATTAAAAATAGGCAAGATTAATTTCATATTCAGTACCACCGGTACATTTACCCTGTAAGCCTTTATTTTCCTATTTACTGTTTTACTCATTGGAATTATGACACCTGTAATGACGTTACACCGCTTCGTTAATGTCGCCGCGGTCATTTAATCTATGTAAAGTTTGCACAAAGTATAAGCATTTCCATCAATTCGATTTCAAAGTAGTCTAGTTAATGCGTATAAGATTTTGTGTAAGCTATTCAGGCCTAGTTAATATAATAGAATTCTATTTTTAAAAGCTTTTTCGCTAATGACGAGATTTTGGATTGATCGAGAATGGTGTATAGTTTCATGTAAAATTAGATAGATACACACTCGATCATGAGACGTATAATAGCTCTCAGAAGAAAGATGAGGTCAATATGTATACTAGGACTAATGAAGCCATTAATTATTTTCAACCTATGTATTTCATACTCATCGATCGTGTTCGATTTTCGCCTTTCGAAGAGTTTAAAAGCACTCGGAATAGGAAAATAATTCATTTTATAAAATACAGTACCATCTTATAATACCTTTTACAATAACAAACAAGTTTCAAGAAAATAGTTGCATTTAAAAATTTACTGAAATACTCTGATTCTGATTGGATTTAAAAAATCAGGGATCGGAACCAATTAGCTTGGACCCAAGTGGAAGAAGATCCTTAAAGGGTTTGGGTCCGGAACGGATCCTGAAACTTTTTTCTCCTCGATCCTTTAAATTCTTAGGGATACGGGTACGTCTCTGAAAAAAATGATTTTACCCAAGAGGACAAGTAGCTTACCATACATGGTAAATAAAATTATAGAAACTTGTAACATGTTCTGGCAAAAGCTAGAAATCAATGAATAATGCATAAGTTACGCACATTATTGCATCTTCCTCGTAAGAGTTCAGCTACTTTAATTCTTATGAGAAGACAAAATTCGATGGAATATGCCTACCTCTTGGCGCCTCTCGAGTATTCAATTGACTTATTGTGTTCTTCGTGTTTATTTGCCAGTAATTGAGTTGATTTGGAAAAAATCGCGTGAAGAACTCAGAAACTTTCCATACAGTCTTGCATTCTACAATATATATTGCGTGTATCATTATTATCCAGCTTTATCTGCATAATATCCTTTTACGATTTGTGTTAATTGCTCACACCATATACATTATTGTAAACTGAGAAAAAAGAGTCTCCTAAAAAGGTTCCCAACGGAATTTTTCTAAGAATTTTCTATCGCCAACGGCGATACCACGCTGAAAACACCAGTTCTCGTAAGATCACTGAAGTTAAGCATTGTTGGGCGCGGTTAGTACTTGGATGGGTGACCGTTCAGGAATACTGCATGCTGTTGGCCCGTCGTGGGTGTGGTGGACCCACATTGGTAGTAAATATCCACCTAGAAACACTACCCGAATCGGGTAGTGAGGCAATGAGCTTTCGAGTTCGAACTGCTAATCAATGTATGTATGTAAGGTTCCCCTTTTCCAGTTTTCGGTAATTTTAACACTGATTGGCTCAGTAAGTTTACCATTTCGGTAATAAAGCATATTCAAATAAAAAATACAAGGTGAAAGATAGCATTTAAAAAGTATTTTACATTTATTATACAAAATTTCGAAAACTCTTACTTCGAATACTCTGGAATTTCTGAAAACTTGAAAATAGGCATATTAGCTTGACTCAATTCAAATTCTGGAAAATTCGATTCCTATTTTTGTACGCGGAAAAACTTTTGACTGTAAAATTTGATACTAGAATATTTATTTTTACAATAAGACAATAGCAAGCCAGGATATATCGTCACTATTTCAAGAATTACTATTGTGAATATTAAACTGGGAATTTTCTAAGTTTATTGGAATATAATAATGAATGGTTAAATGATTGCACTTATACCACAAGAAAGTTTCTATAATCCATAAACGGAGAAAAATGGATGGTCAAAGTTAGAGAGTCAAAATTTAGAGAGTCAGTCCGTTCTTCTAGATGGTCGAAAGGGCCTTCCAAAATTTGTTTGGACATATTCAGAGAGACACGCATTTTATCGCCAGTCTGAATGTTATAAGAAGATCAAACTGACTACCAGGGATAATCAAGGTATCTTTTCGGGATGGTCAATGAGATCATTTTGTATTCACTCATTTCGACCATCCACGGAGGAGCAGATAACTTGTCGCGGATGGCCAATATTTGCGCGTCAGTTATGCGCGTGAAAATTAAAAGACCGAGACAGGTGCCCCCAGTTCTGGTATCTTTTCGCATTACGCATGCATCACGTCGACAACCTGATTGGTTACAGTTCGCGGGCTTATTTAAAATAATTAAATGTGTTAGTCAAATGTTTACAACAAATAATAAATTTAAAGTGCATAAGAATATTAAGAATTATTGCAAATTCATATTTAAGATAAAAAAGGTATTCCTTTCTTTAAATTTAAAATCGATCATTTATTTTTAAGGAGTAAAATCAAATAATTATATTAAATCTCACTTTATAGGTCTTTCTTGTGACCAAAGATTTATTTTTAATAACTTTACGCGTATTATTTGTTGTAAACAATTGATTTTCACACTTAATCATTTTAAATAAGCGCGCCAACGGTAACCAATCCGTTGTCGACGTAATGAATGCAGTGCGAAAGGATACGAGAATTGGAGCAATACTGTGCATGCGTTAAGAGGAGTATCTCATTGGTAGAGAGAAGAGAATAAATAATTAGCTATTCTTTTGAACTTCACGCAAGCGCAGTAGTACAACGGGCCATCGTTGGGAGCAATAGTAGAGACCATTTTCGGAGTGAGCGAATGTCGTTGAGCTTGTAAGAGATTAAGGACAAAGGCGTCACTCGACGCTCAACTATCAATTTGTTGTCACCGTGTCGTTTCTGTCTGAAAACGTGCAAAAAATTTAATTCACTGATGATAAAGAAAGTAACGAGATGTGTGATACCAAAAAGGAGAATTTTTCAGGATGTTAAATACCTAAGATTGTATTAACTTCTGACTGTTTTTGTCGATTTTCCCAATTCGAAAAATCGTTTATCAATAGGGGTGGGTTTTAAGGGGTGTGAGCTAGGTTTCACAACATCAAAAAAATTTGACTGGTGTTGACTCCTAACTGTTAGAATTATTACTTTGTTGAATATATATTAACTTTATCAACTTTGTAGTCGACTTTGCTGTCGCATCTACGGAAATCACTTTAGGGCGGGGTAGGGCCCCCCCCCCCCCCCCCCCTAATTAAAAAGTTGGCGATATTTTCGCATGAAATGCATTTTGAGATTGCCAAAAACAATTTCAGCAACAACATTTTTTTTTCATCGTTCATTTGAACGTTCAGAACTTTTTAGGCATGAATTTACTCCAGTGCCACAGGGACTTCCGTAAGTCCGGGAGTCACATGAAATCTCAGTGATCAGCCCCTCGTTCTAGCGTATACTCGGATCCCTAAGATGAGATAATTATAGATGACGTCATATCACTTCCAGATAGTTTTCAGATAATTTACTTTAACAGCTAAACAAATTAAAGAAACCAATAGAAAAATAAATGGAAATACATAAATGATTTATTCAATAAATATGTATGTACCTCTATTTATTTTTCTGTTGGTTTCTTCATTTTTTCCTAATGTCTTCATAAAATTGTATATTGTAAAGTTGATCATCTGTAAACATGAGGCATCGCCCAAATTTTGTAAAAATTTTCTCGGCTAATTTATTGTGCTGCAAATGAAGGAATCATCAGTTTTAGGTAGTGAACAGATGTGTCGTATACTGCATTTCCCACCGACTTTTAGTAAAAATTATAATCACTTTGTAATTGAAGTTTTAAATTCAACAATCGCCGAGTCCGACAGTCCGAGGAGATGAAGCCGACTATTTGAGATGATCAAATCGACTCTCTCTATGATGACTAATTCCACCCTCTATGCTGATCAATTCGGCACTCTGTGATGATCAGTTCGCCTCTCTGTAACGGTCAAGTAGACCGTCCGAGATGATCCAGTCGACTCTCTGAGCTAATCGATTTCAACATCTTATTTTAACCTTCTAGAGATAGTCGCTTTCGCCACCTAGATGGCTGTCCTATAGCTGACCCTCCAATATAGTCAGTCTGCACATCTAGATGGCCAGACTGACCTTCCATTTTTCACCGTTTAGAAAATACTGTGAAGTTTACAAAACACAATCGGAAAGACATAAAATGGCGATTGCCATACTAAAAAATTGCAAACGGTCTCGGAGAAATCGCGGTAATGTTTCATCTGTAATCACGTCTCACGACCGTGAGATACGTGTAGATGGTTACAGTCTAGTAAGTACTCAATACAACGATCCGGCAAAAGTCTCGTGCACCCTGAGGACACGGAGTTACCCAAGGATGTCCGCCTTCTACATTTTCCCCGCAAGTGCCGTAGCATTTTGTTGACACGTAGGGATGCTTTCCAGGCTATTGACTAGTGAAAGCTTGGCTCCTCCAAGAGCACAGATGATCAGGACGACTAGCTTAACAGAATATTCCGAGTACACCCGTTGCAACTCCTCTCTTTCTTTTCATTCCCCTTGGCTGTGATGTTCTTGTTGGCTGGTGCCGAAAATACGATAACAAGCATGGTTCTCTTCTTTAAGACAAGGAGAACTATGTCAGGCCCCCAGTGCGCGACGGAAACAATTGTCGAGAATATGTAGTTTCAGTATATTCGGCACTTCTCATTTTTGACAATTGACTCTATTTCCCTATGAGCGTTTGGGAAAGCGGTACCAGGGCTAATGTCGTAAGAGTGACAGATATGGTAATAAAGCATTCTTAGTAAGGCCACCGTTGTCAGTATGTAGTATGATTGACTTTGTTGTTGCATATGCGATACAAGGGTAATAAGAAGTTCTGAATTCAAAACGTATGTATCAATACCTCCTAGTTTGAAAAACTAACTTAGGTTAAGAATGGAGAAGAAACAGAACTAAAAAGAAGAAACAGACGCAAATTAAGATAGAGAATTTACAGAAACCAGAAGTGCGAATAGAATTTCAGAATAAGATGTAAGAACGCATAGATACGGAAAGTTGGGACACGCTAATAAGCAATAAAGATATAGAGGGCGCATGGACTATGCGCCGGGTATCATTGTTAGGAGTGCGACTGAAGTGTATGGTACTGCGGTTGTAGGAAGAATGACCGGTGATGAAATCCGCGTAGCCGTTAACGAAAAGAAGCAAGCGTACCTAAGAAAGTTGAATACTACAGGCCTTAGCGATGACTAGAGAATTAGACTAGAAAATGATTATAGAGACAAAAAACAGAAAAGTAAAAATACTTGTTAAAGAAAGCAAGGATAAAATCAAAGCAGAAGAAGAGAAGAAAATGGAAAACGCTTTCGAAGGAAATAAGAAATTATTTTATTGGCAAGTGCACAAGGACAACAAGAAAGGAAGTAGTAGTACATAGTTAGTCGGCAATAGAAAATAACAAGTTGACGGGACACTAGACGCTTTAAGAGACTCTTTCAAGGAATTACAGGGAGGTGAAGCTATAGGGCAGCACAACTGCGACATAGAACACGATACGTCGGATAACCCGGTTGAAAGAAATAGTATCTCTGAGATTAGGGATATAATGAAGAACTTAAAGAATGGAAAGGCTGCTGGTGTAGATGGTATTTACGCTGAAATGCTTAAATATGATGGTGAATATATACCTCATAGGCTGTGCGAGTTAATAAAATTTAAGGAGATGGGGGAATTTCCAGATGACTGGAAAAAGGCGATCATTGTCCCAATACACGAGGAACAGGGAGATAAAAGAAACTGCAATAATTACAGAGGTATCAGATTGCTAAGTATCGTAAGCAAGATATATTCAAAAAGACTTATTATAGGGTAATGAAAATAACAGAAGAAAATACCTGGGAAGTCCGATGTGGATTTATGCCAGGAAGATGGTGTGCAGATCAGATATTTAGCTTGAGACAAATCACAGAAAAAAATTTGAGGGTAAAAGGAAAAGTTTTCTGTGCACTTGTTGACCTGGAAAAAGCGTTTGATAAGGTCTAGGTAGTTTATTTACTAATGATGGAAAGATTAAGGAGAGATAGCCAGGCGTATACACGATGGTAGGAAGGTTATCGGCAGGGTAGGAACCATTACCAGAAGTAAAAATATAACAAAAAAAAGCTGAAATTGCGATATATAATTCTATAATTGCTTCCTCAAAATGTTGTGGTGTCGACCAGGGTAATTAGTAAGTAAACATGTTATTTTGAAATTAATCAATACTGTTGACTACTGGTCCATGAACAATGGACCAGTAAACAACAGCATTGATTAATTTCAAAATAACATATTCACTTATTACATAATTGCACTCACTAAGCTGTGCGTCAGCGAGACCTGGACCTCTCAAGAAAAGGATATGAGTAAAGTTAACGCGGTTGCAATGCAATACCTGCGCAATGTGTGCGGTAAATCGCTAATGGATAAAGTCAGTAATGAGAGAATTTTCGAAGGAGAAAAGAGGAACAACTGACGAAACAAGTACATCAAGGTCAAATAAATGGTAGCGTACCCAGAGGCAGACTGAGGAAAGAATGGTTAAAATGTGTGAATGAGACCCTAATTTGAAAAAATATAAAACGCCATAGAAACACAAGAGCTGGCATGAGGAAGTGTATGGAGGTAAAGGAAGCTAAAGAGGCATGCCAGGACAGAAAAATGTGGCGACAAATAGTGTATAAGAAATGCATAATGAAGAGTGCCAGTGACGACCAGGCAATGGCCCCGAACAAACGCGAGAACATAGTTTTAAATGGTTGGACCAAGTCAGGAGGGACATCCTTACCTGTTGGCAAGGAAGCTCACCGGCGCGAAGATGATACATGCTGAGGTTATATAAACATTAGTTCAATATGTACCCGGAATATGCTCATACAACGCCTCAGTATTTAAGATATCAGGTATCCTTTTTATGCCGAAAGGGATATAAAGCTCTTCATCAGCAAGAAGAAAAGCATAACCCTCCAGCGAACATACCACCTGTTCCAGCAAGACTACATTTGCAGATAGTCGACAATGCCAACATGAGAACTAGGAGATCAAAAATCCACCAAAAAGTATTTCTCAGGGTGGACAAATTAGCTTAAGCTAATACTGGTCTCCCCAATTTGCTCTCCGAAGATGTTAATCTCTGGACTCTGAACTATGTAGCTTACGAGAAGGCGGTTTCCCTGCTTAGCGACAATAGAAGTAATGATACTTCAGTACGCCGGAGTAAGACTCGCGAGCGTATTTAACAGCTTCAGTTTAAAATTAAAACGGCGAGACGGCATGCATCAAGTAAAAACAAATAAAAAGTTCACTCCAAAAATTAGGGCACTTGCTCGAATCTGAAGAAAAGCAAATCACATACTGAAAAAGTGTAAACTGTTGACCATCAAGCAACACTGAGCACAAAAAATAAGAGCGCCTTCAACGGCGGGTAAAGTGGGTTCAGGAAAATTCCACCTTTTCTACTCATCCTTCCCGTCTGTCAAATGAAACGTCATGTGCCGTTGAAAATCCGCCTTGTCGAGAAGAGATTCAAGTCTTCTGGGAGCAAGTATATGGAGATACTTATCAGCTAAATAAAGACGCTTCAGATATATCACTCTTTCGTAACTTTTACCAAAGGCAACGGTTGCAACGTCAAGAGGAGTGTCCACCAATTACTTCTGATTATGTTAAGCCACGGAACGCACGACTTAAGGTGCAAGCTTTTATTCATGTGCATAACCTTTCGTGAACGGACGTCGAGGGATCTAAGATCGTCCTTCGTCTATGGAGCCAATCCAAATGAATAAAGTACTTCTCGGACGGCAAGCATGTTTATTGCAGATACTTTGTTCCTCGCCGACAGTTCGGAGAACAAAAGCTCTCGTTCAAAACGTCTGGATCTGCATCGAAGAGCATTATTTATAGATGTTTCGTCCTGATTGCGGCGCTGTGGCACGCCCAATTATGTATAAGTCTCTTCCGCGCCAAGGTGTCGTTTAGCGCTCCTATCGATGAGCTCAGGGTCTCCGGGGATTCCAGTATGTTGTCCTCGTTTCAAATGACCCTTGGCGCATTTTTCTAACCAAAACTCCATTCCAATCTGCCAAGTGTACTCCTCGACAATCCTTAGAGCTAGATTTAGTTGCTCTGAATTTTTAGCACAGATCTTGAAATCATCCATGTAAAATATATGAGTGACCTTATGCTTTTGATATCCGAATTGCCGCAGAAGTACCCTTGGGAATCGCGAAGTGTGAAAGATAGTGGCAATAGTGTGAGGCAAAAGAGGAGAGGGCTCATGGTGTCACCTGAAAAAGTCCTCTATGAAAGGTGACGTTGTTAGTTGTCAGACGATGTTTTCCAGATGAGATGGTAAATCTGGTTTTCCAAAGGGGCATCAACCTTTTTATGTACCTCACTATGTCTGGATGAACCTTTAAGCTTTCCAACATACAGATGATAAGTCTATGTTAGGTTGAATCGAAAGCTTTCTGGTAGTCAATCCAGATCATCGATAGGCAGCGCTGGTAGGACGTTGTGTCTTTGCAGACACATCTAATGATGATCAGGTTCTCCCGCCATCCTGCTACGCCTTTCTTTGAGCCGCGTTGTTCGTACATCTCTCGCCACACAGATCCGATTATCAGAGAATCCTATTATTTTTTGGATAGCTGTAAAGATCTTATACAGCGCGTTCAGACAAGTTATTGGCCTGTAATTCTTAGAATCAGACAAATTGCCCACCTTGGGGAGAAGCACTGTGCATCCTTCCGGAATAGGCTCTTCTGACATTAAATGTGAGGTGAAAATACGGGCCAGATGCTGATGGGTTTAAGGAAACTTTTTCCACCAGAAGCTCTTGATACCATCTGGTCCCGGAGCGGAATAGTTCTTCATGTCTCTTCATACATTTTTCACTTCTTCGGTAGTGATAGGTAGGCATTCTTCTTCAGGTGTTATGAGGGTACTGGACAGATCTTTGAAGCTATTTATGTTCTTTGTGTTTTCATCCGGTGGATGTTGGACTTCGTATACTTCTCTCCAAAATGCATCAACCTCCTTTGGTTTGGGCGGGAGGTCGACAGTAACTGGAGGGCCTCGGGAGAGTCGAGATAGGTCAGAGAAAAACTGTTCACTTTCTGAACCACTCTCCCCACTGTATACTTCTCCTAGCGTCTGATAGTGCCCGTATTCTGTCAGTAATGTGCTGCCTCATGGTCAGAAGCTTTGACTTGTTGAGTGCGTGATGACGGATCCGTTGTTCGGGCGCGAACTGTCGGACCCTGGCAGTGAACTTCCTGCCAGATGTTTTGTAGTCAATCACACACGGAATACGGGACGCCTTCTGTCTTACCCAGCCTATCTTTATGTTGAGTTGATGTTATCTTATTTTGGTCTTATGATTAGCCGTTGGTTTTGTTTTAAGGTCCAGAGGTCGGATTCTTCGGAATATCGCTATGAAGCACGTCATCCAGTTCAGCCACACCTTTGGGCTTGAGAGAAACCTGAATGTTGATGTTTCTCCTGGTCCTGAAGTATCGCTCTTCTTCTACTGGATGCCAGCCCGCAGCCGAGTAGTCGCGCTCCGCTTATATAATCCCTTTTCCGAAAGTCACCGGCACGGTTTCACAGCAGTTGGTGCGAAAAGTGCGAGAGCTCTGGGTGTTTCTCGCACCACAGAAACATGCAGTCGCGCCATGTAACCTTTCCCCGCTCAGGGTCCATACTGGTATCGTAGCACTGGAGCAGGTCGTCTCTCAGTCGATCCGTCCACACAAAAGTATTGAGATTTTGCCGGTCCATCGTATTGAGTCTGCCTTGATTAGCTTCCCCAACTCTATGTATATAGATATTACAGTTTCACACAGTATAAATTTTATACAGCAAACAAAATTATATAATAATATTATATTCTAAGCTGAAACGTAAAAAAATCGTGCTAGAAGAAAGCAGCGCTAGCGGGAATCGAACACGGGTCTCCGGGGCAGTAGAAAGGAGATTTTTGCCTGTGGTAAAACAAATTATGAGATTTAGGAATTTGATCATCCTAATGAACTTCGGCGCATATGACGTCATTCGGCAGTGAATTTCCTATTTTAAAGTAGTCCGGTCGCTGCGGCTTATGCGTTTAACACCCCTTTTTTATTTAATAAAATGAAAGAGAAATGTATTTCTCATTAAACTACAAGATTCCAAAAGTCTCACCGGGACAGATTTTGAATAATCTAGATTTCAAAACAGCACTTTTAATATAGAGTCTTACGGGAGGCTGTTTCGCGGGCTTGAAAAATCACAAATTTTGACGTTCCCAAACATTAAAACTATAACAAAAAACTGTGTATCTTGTGCCAAATATTATAACAATTCATTTTCAAAGAAGAAAACTAGTCGTTGCCATCTATTTATTGAGAAATGGTCAAAAACCGCACTAAAATACATAACCAAGAATTCCGTTTAGACAGTTCATTATTTTCGTCCATCAGATTGGCATTACTTACAGTGTTCGGCCGTAATTGGAAACCGCGCGAGCTAATTCTTTGTTTTTCACAAAAAGACCGTTTTTCAGTCGATCACACTTTGAATACATTCTTGCAATACCAAATTTTGAAAAGTGACTTCAATATTCTTGTTTACTTTTGCGATGCGAAAGCGACATCATTTTCCGGTCGAGCGGGTCTGAACGGGGGGAAGGGGGATCGATAGCCGAAGGTACCCGACCGCTGTCAACTGTTAAATTATTATATACAGCAGTAGTCAAATGCGAGATAAATATTATAAACAAAAATATTTCTTAATCGCAAAATCATTATTGAAACACACCCAGCAAATGTTCTAAATTCGTGATATGAATTGTTTTCGTACATATGCTCACATATTTACATTTTCAAACTTTTTCATAAAAATACACCATTTTGACTGGTATGTAGCTACCGGACTACTTTAAATGGGAATTTTTCTAACCTATTTTGTAACTTATGTTATTTAAACTGCCAGTTATTGCAACTACAGTTTTATTATTTATTTTCTGATTATCACTTGTCCCTAATTTAAATTTTCTATCGAAAATATTAGTCTTTCCAACTCTAAATGGCAATTATTACGTTTGGAGAATATTTATAATTGATATAGAACAAGTATTTCTTCCTATGTCTGTGGTAATTAATACTATTTTCTCGACTGCATCCTAGATTTCCATCGAACTCCTGTAAAAATAAATATTATAATACCAAATTTTACAATCAATAGTTTCTCCGTGTACACATCCCTGCTTTTAGTTAATCGAGAAACCATGGACAGTCTTCAGGAACAATATTGTAAGATCAGGCAGGTTTTAATAAAGATTTCCTCCTCATTTTAGTTTCCATGAAAGAATTGAGTCTACAAAAATATATTAAAGAAATCATTATCTATTCATAAACTCTGGTAAGAAATGAAACTAATATTTTTAAAAAACGTAAATATACGCTTGACACATTTTCAAATTTTTCTGAATATAATTAGCAGGCAATGGTAAATTGGAAAAAGTTTACTATGTCGTCTAAAAAACTACTTGTACATCAAACGCCGAATCTTCGAGAAATATACGAAGTCTGAAACCAATCCTGACACATTAGTATCATGACCCCGGCTTATGTTTCTATGGTACGTCTCATGTTTGCATTGCGTGAATACACTAGATGCAATGGAAAATTACTAACACACATAGTGTACAAATCAGAAAAAGAAACAACGTGAAGAAGTTACGAATAAAACGGCTACATAACGGAGCCTATATTTTTGGTAAAAGTAATTTATTACTTAATATTAGTCTTTTTTTGCAATAAAATTATTAAAGAAGACAAAACTTTCCAATCTATAATCTGCCCAACTTAGTTCACTTTACAGCTGTGTGCCAACTTTGGCCCAGCTGGACATCCTTTTTTTAAACTAAATAATAGTATTGATAAAATAGTATTATAATAAAATTCTACTAAGACGTCTTAAAGTTTCGAATCTTTAATTATATTTATAAAATTCTTAATAATATTTTATACACACTAAGCCCCAAGTGGGGACATCAATAGCAGCCAAGTTTTACTTCTGGAAATTAAAATAATTCTTACACCATACAGTAATGAAAATATTTATGATTTCGGGTAGAGCGGGACAGGACTGACCGGTTAAAATTCATTGCTCTATAAAAAGTTAATAAGACGTGGTATTCATCCATTTTTTTAAATTTTGAGGCCCACATTATTGTATATCATATTTCCATACGCATTAAGTATCTCAATAAGACAATGATTTCATAATCAAGATTCGCGGTAGTGAATCGCCGCCAAGAAAAAAAGCGTGAACATTTTTTCTCGAAAGAACGCTAGTTATCGTACATGTATTGGATATCACAGCCAACTCCTCACCAATTTGTATCAAACCTTTTAGAATCAATAAATAATCGCAAAAAAAAGAACTTATGTGCATAAACATTGTCCATTCTTTAGAAACTGGACACAGGAGATTCAGAAAACATTTAAAATATATCATTTTTAGCAGTTTAATCGACCTGTAGCCTACAATGTTTAACCGAACTGTAATTCTAAAAGATATGTAAATTTTAAAATGTATCAAATTAATAAAATGGCAAAAACTTTGAGAATGTATTAAAAAAAGAAAAAATGAAAACTTGGCAAGATTTTCTCTTATTTTAACGATAATAATTTTCTCGCAAAGTTTCTATTTCTTTCCCTTTTAATATCTACATTCTCAAAATTTCGGTCATTTTTTAAATTTAATACAGTAAAAATGTATATATCGTTCAGAATTACATGGCAAACTTTGTTTTCACAAACTATGTTGATTTTACTGATAACTTTTTACTTGGCGGAATTTTTGGCACCGTAGATGTTTTTGGTAAAATTTAATTATTTCTAACAAGCTGTATTTCTCCGATCTTGCCCCACGGGTTGGGGGAAGACCGACTTCAGTTTTTTTATGAAATAGAAATATTTTAGGATATGAAAATTTTATGGTTTGATTCTTTGGTATTTTATGAACTGGAAAATTTACTGTTGAACATATGCGGCAAGAAGAAAAAGGTCCTTTTAAAAAAATTATAATAGCTGCTACCACGATCATACCATGACCATACCACATGTGGTATGAATTTTTATTCCTTGACATTCTGGACTAGAAGTGTAGATATATTTTTGCTCTTGCCCCCATAGAAAAGCCTCAACTATTTTCTAAATTTAATCTATTTTGGACTAAAATTAAGTTTAACGTTTATAATTACTGCATAGTATAATATTTTATCTATCAGTAGATCAAATTTTTATGCTGTATTTATTTGAATTAATGTTGCAAAGGAATCCTGCCAGAGAATCTTCCATTCTTTTAGTTGTAAAAATGGTTTTCTGCATAATTTTTGTTTTACAACGTAAAATTTTAAGATTCATGTCTATAGCACCATTTCTCCAATAAAACAGATTATTTGATAGAAAGAAGAATTTAAATTATTAAGAAAAGCAAAGTTATTTGCAAAGTGGCTCTGGCCCCGCTGGTTGGTCCTGCCCCGCTCAACGCTACTGCGAATTATATTTCTTTGTTGAAAGTTAAACAATATTCATTAATTAGTCATTACTTCAAGATGTTTTTTTTCTTTTAATTTTTTGAAGTAAACAGCAAAACCTAAAGCTTTTTCATATCAAAATTGGATAAAAACGCTGCAAACAACAGTTGACAACTATGCTGACTATTAAATTGCTATTTACGACCGCATTCACAACTCCTAATGTAGTTGTCAACTGCCTGCCGGTATATTCAATTTGATTCAATTTTAAGTTGAAAAAAGCTTGGGGCTTATCTACATCATCTTGTAAAGGGACTCTTCTCGAAATTTTCGCGATTTAACTATAGTCTTTTTTGGTTGCAAAAATATAGTTTTTTTAAATGTGGTAGCTACTCCAGACTGATTTTTTATTTTGGTGTTAAAATGAACAAGTTCAGACAAAAAACTAGAATGAAATTATAATGAAAATTCGGCTTTTTTAAAATTTTAACATTTTTAATAAAAATATAAATTGTGTCATTTGTTGACTTCTCCAATTGATTTTTCACCCTCTGCCAAAATGAACACGTTGAGAGAGAAAATTCCCTAGACTTCATGATATAGTTGTGGCCCACCTAGTACGCAACAACCTGGCCGGGACCCAGCTTGGTTTGAACGACTTTTCTACACCGATATCTGCAGCATTGATGAAAGAATAGTTTGCGGAGATTTAAAAAAAAATGAGGATATGTAAGGTAAACGTCCCAGTAATCGTCACCATAAGAGATTTCATTGACTTCAAATATTTAGGAAATTGTTTTGGAAGGATTAGTTAAAAAATGATTGGTACTGATTGAAGCATTAAACATCCTAGAATATTATAAAAATTGTTTTTACATTATATTTAATATAACTTCTTATTTATAAACAATTAAAAGTCAAAAAGTACCGATGTCCCAGTTATCGTGATTTCCAAATCTGCCATGTACTAGTAATCGTGAGTCGTCCCAGTCTTCGTGAAAAAGGTTAAGTTTTCTTGAAATCAGTTGTTAGCGGTTTGGAGGTGTATTTCAAGTGTATTTTAGTATTTTAAGTATACTTTGATGAAATGAAAGATGTATTGTTAGTTTTATATTGCTTGAGAGATTGAGACCTCCGAGATGAAATCCGTCGAAACTTAACCTCAAAATCGAATCTTCTGATAGTTCCAATACGTCTGATGGACATTATAATAATTAATCATAATAAAAATGAATTTTCTTTTAAAATTTTTAGTTAAAGTTAAAGTTTGAAAAATAATATTGAGTTGTATAAAGTCATATAACCTAACTTTGTTCTATAAAATGGCTAAGTACAACATAATTACACGGGATACAAAAATTTACACACTGGTAATTTGTATAATTAACTTTTTTGCAACATAAATCATAAACACAATGACGAAATTTGATAAATTGCAGTGACTAAAAAATCATGTGTATTTGGAGGTTATGTTCTGTTTACGTTGTCAAAACATTAAAACTATCAATAATTATATATCTGTTACACATTTTTCTTTATGTTATTATTTATAGATTAATGTTAGCTAATGAAAAACTACTCAATAAATATTAACTTCACTGAAAAATGATAATAAACTAAAAAATTGATAATGAAATCACTAAAGTCATGCCAATATTTTACATCACCTTTTTCAGTTTTAAGCACTAATTTATCAGTCAGTTCTCCGAGTTCATTTCACGCCTTTTTGAAATTAATTAAATTATTATTTGTCATGAAATATGGAAATAAAATTTTGACAGATTCCGTCCTAGTCTTCGCGACCGGTCACGATTACTCGAGCAACTATGCTTTTGAAATGTCCCTATAACCTCGACCGATATTTCTCGAACGAGAAGGTACTAAATGAAGATTTTACTTAATTTTATGAAACAAAAATGATCTTTTATTACAAAAAAATAATTTTCGTCCTGATCAAGTAATTTCTTGACATATTAAAAGGTTAAGCAAAGAAACGTGTTTCCTAACCCAAATGTTAAGCTATTTTCCACGTTTCGTGATTCATCGCCGCCGGCAATACAAATCATTTTTTTTACTCATTTGCACTATTTGTACAAAAAACTAATTTGGTTTGCACAACAAGCACTGTTCAAACTTACTTAAAAATATTTTAGGAATGTATTTTCATGCGGAAAATACTTACTTCTGGAGTTTACACCTCAAAACTAACGATTACTGGGACCGCCACGATTACTGGGACTGGGATCTACCTTATAGAGTGTATATCTCCGCATGCACAGGTATCTGATAAAGCTACTCCTGGCGAATATATGTCTGCAATAAACATAGCCTTCCAGCTTAGGATCAATAATAAGCTGAACGATCGCAAAACATTTCCGTTGCATGTTTCTCTCAACCGACAGAAAGAGATACAAAATTATGTATACCAGATAGTAAAATAAAGCGTATTAATGCAAAACTTTTGTAACATTTGCAAGATCGGATCTCTAGATCAAAAGTATTCCAAACATTGATTTCCAAAAATAATTTAATAGGAAAGTAATGAAATCAATACCTATAACAAACATCTTATGTAACAACTTAGCTTCCGCGATAAATTATTTTTAATAATTGTCTTTTTCTTTGGATTTGAGAAGTACTAATACAAGCGATTCCGCATTGAAGCGAAAAATTAGGGTTTTCAATAATTTGATGATTCATGATGGGCAATTGTATTGACCCTCTGGTATTAAATGAAATGGTGTTTCTTTGTATGTTGTTGTCCCAACAGTGACAACAACAACTAGACACTTTCCTTAAAAATATGTACTTTTCAAAAAAACGACGAAAAATTAAATTAAATTCATCTGTAGTGTTCGGCAACGAATGTTATTAGTGTAATAGTGATGTGAGGATTTTCTTACACATTTGATAAGAAATAAATCACTGAAGAGGACTCCCACATGAGTCGAAACGTCTGATTAAAAACACAGTTTTTTGATTACTGGCCCCTAAAGCCCATACAAAGAAACACCATTTCATTTAATTTGATGATTTTTAGAATATTTAGAATATTTTATGTATTAGCATATATCCCATCACATTGCATTTTTTACATAAACTAATATAATTTAAAAAACTGAATTTCCATATGTTTACCAATTAGAGCTATTTTTATACAAAAAATGTAATTACGCAAAAGGTGGTGCATTAATTTAGAAAGTATAACATCTTTATTCAACTGTTGAAGAAACTGCTAAAAAAATTTAATTTTGAAGCACGAAATTTCCATATAAATGTATGTCGATGTTACATCCATTACATCAATCAGTACAGGGCAGTGATTAAAGACAGTGATTAAAGATCCTTGTCTACTTATAACATTTAAAAAAAAAATGTGTACCTTTTTTTGCTTCCTCATAGAGGAACCTTTGTAATAGTAACACATTCAAAAATATTTAAATTCCTTTAGTTGCACTAATAATGCGTCTTATACAATGTTCTAAAATGTTCAGATGTGTGTGTGTGGCTCTGTGCGTGTCACACATTTTTGTGAACACGACAATTTGAAGACGGTCAAATAAATTTGGAGGGCTTATTTTCACCACTAATATCTCAAAGCTGATCGACGGATATCTAAAAATATTTATTACCTTTCATTAGCACATTAAAATATTTTTACACTGACTTTTTGTATAATCAAACTTTTTTCATTAACATAATACAAAGTTGATGCAAGAATATAAAATACTCCTTGACTGTCGAGACGAATTGTTTGACCTATAATAGAGTAATTTCATGTCAAATCATCTGAAGAATTTCATCTATTGCTAGTAATTTTGATGAAAATTCTAGTATCCGTTTTTTAGGTGTTGAGAAAAAACATTAAATTTTTTTTTTAATTCAAAAAACTTCGAAAATACTCAAAATTGCAAATGTTGGTCCTTTTTGTTTAACTTCCATAACTTTGGTGATTTCTGTGCTATTAAGGTGTATTTTTTTAAATATATTCGTAATAAGACGCAGTTTTGAAGAAATATTTTTTGAAAAAAAAATTTGAAAAACTTCTTGGATGTTTCAAAAACAAATTTTTAAACTGAATTTTAAAAAAATCAATTTTTGACTTTCTTTCAATTTTTTATAGTTAGCTTAGAACGTGCTCTATAAGTCCTGTAAATATAAAAATGGGATCTCCTTTAGTTTTCGAGAAATAATTAAAAACGTACTCCGTGACAATGCACACGATGTGAAAAATCATGTGAACAATAGACGAATATTATACTCGTATGCACGAACTTCAGAGTTCAGACCCTCGGGCGCTGGGCACGCCATGCCACGGCGTACGTTCTTGACTATTTCTCGAAAACTAAGAGAGATCACATATTTATATGTATATGGTTTTTAAAGGACATTATAAGCTATCTATAAAAAAATTAAATAAAATCAAAGATGGTATTTTTTTGTTTCAAAAAATCAGTTTAAAAATTTGCTTTTGAAAAATCCGAAAAGTTCCTGAATTTTGTTTTCAAAATATATTTTTTCAAAACTGCGTATTATGAATAATTAAAAAAAACATCTTAATATAATTAAAATCACCTAAGTCATGAAAGTTGAAAAAAGGACCAAAATTTTCAATTTTGAATATCTCCCAAGTTTTTTGAGTTTTTCAAAAATTATTTTACGGTTTTCTCTTAACACTTAAGAGAACGGATACTAGAATTTTCATCAAAATTACTAACAACAGATCAATTTTTCCAGATGATTTGACATGGAACTGCTCAATAATAATACATTTTATTAAAGAGTAAGAAAGTTATGGTCATTTATATTATTAAAAAAAACTCGATTTTTATAGTAAAAATTTTCTTATTCACATAATTTAAAGTTGATACAAGAATAGAAAAGATTCGCTGATTCTAGACAAATCGATTGACAAATAATATTATTAAATTTTATTCAAGAGTAAGGAAGTTATGATCATTTATAATATTTGAAAAATCGGTTTTTTTATAGTTTTTTTCATCAACATAATTCAAAATTGTTGCAAGAACGGAAAAGATTCCTTGACCCCACGGAAAAAAGTGCACTGACATATAATATCATATATCATATATACATACCACATCAGAATCTAAATCGCTGTACTAATAAGATAGTTTTGAAAATTAATTTATCGCGATTGTCTGAAGTTTGACAACGATGCTGTCTCAATTTATAGAAACAAAAGTTTCATAAATTTGAGTAAACGGAATATCCATGTCATAAAGTGTGAAGCTGGCTCAAACAAAAATACAATTATTTATTTTAGTTATTTTTTGTCATTGAGTGAAGTAATCTGCTGGTATCAATAGACAGCTTATTTTTTTTCGTGCTTGATAATTGACATTAATTTGAATTTGATTTGAAAATTGAAAAAAAAATTAATGTAACTACACTATTACTCTTAATTTGAACTGAGTACAATACTTTGTGGCCAATAAGCATTGCGGAAAGCCAAAGACAATGAAAATCTCGAAACTGTGAGTTTTGGGACCATCTATTTTTTAGAGGACAATACAAACAGATTTTCTAAAAATCGGTATAATTAGAAAACTACTTATTCGTATTACCTGGAATTAAAAAATATTGTCTTCAAGTAATTTTAATCTAAATCTATTGCGCGTTTGAATATATAGTTCCGAATAGAGACAAGATCATTATAAAGTCCGCCACGATCCCGCCTGAAGAATTTCAAGTTCGGAACCTGTCAGACCATCACTGTAGACTGTAGACTACTCAGCTGAGAAACAGTTGGGCATTTCTTTCAATGCAACAAAAGAAAATAAAACGACACAGGAGCGGCGGAGAGAGAAAGAAAGGCTCCTAGAGTAGCATCGATAATCTCGAATGTTCCACAAGGAAGAGACTATACAGCAGCACCCAACTCCAACTGAAGTATCAGATGACCCTGCCAAAAATGATCAAAAATATCTGCCATGTTCTCATCCATTGTTTTTGAATCTAAATCCCCTTAATATTAGGGTGACCAGGCGTCCCGGTTTTCCGGGACACGTCCCGGTTTTTGGGTGTTTTCAGAAGTGTCCCGGTTTGGAGTAAAATGTCCCGGTTTTTGTCGAAATACCGAACCTGAAAAAAAAAACATTTTCCTACAGTTCCTTTTTTGCGAAAAATAACAAGTTTCCTTTATTTACAACATAGTAGTTACCGCCTCCAAATTACTGTTCAGAATTCACGATCGTAAGACTTGTATACTAATATGCTTTCCATAAATATAAAAAAAGACGTGAGCAACCACTGTTAAATCAATAATTTTTCATGAATTCATCAATTGTGAAAAAATTTTAATTAAATTTTTTTTCCTGTTGAGAATTTTTTCGGATTTTTTTTTCATTTTGCGATTTATTGGGGGGGGGGGGGGGGAGATATGTGTCCCGGTTTGGTGAAATAGAAATCTGGTCACCCTACTTAATATGAACCCTCAAAATGAATTACACCTGTCCACTTCCAAAATAAAAAAATTCCTCTGCAAAAGAATGCTCCAAAGAACTTGCGTTCTGGAATAAATAAAAATGATGTAACATTCTTTCTAAATTAAAGATAGGACCATTAACGACATCCACTAGACAAAGCAATTAATCTAACTTAAGACCAAAGTAATTTATATCTGATGCTTTATTGAAGTAGATGGTCTACTGCATTTCTTGTATTAATCATAATTGAACCTAATCATATTCATATTCATGGGGATTAACATCAAATCTAGCCAGAATTTCTCCTTCGAGTCAAAAGTTCCAGAGTAAAACTAAGAGTCAAAAACTCATCTGAAGGACTGATTCTTAGCGAATGGTGCAACTCCACAGCTAGGAACAAGTTTACTCCTTGAAATCAATTTCTCAATGGAAACTGCTTATAGACAATAGAAACCAGATTCGCGATGGAAGACACTAAGAGGGAGTAAGGAAGAGTAAATACATAAATAAGAGAATCTCGGAATTAGCAGTTGTAACTGGTCGAGATCCTTTCGTCAGTGATCTGAACACATGGTATCGGTATTAGCTGGAGACACACCTTCCTCATGAACATTTAGACCGGCAGTGAAAAGAACCGAGCCTCTTGGGCTCGGTCTCCTCAATCTGTGTAATTCGCGCAACTAACCGCGAGGCTCCCCTTCCACTCAATTCGCCAGGAGGCGGTGCTTCAGATCTCAACAGCGTATATATAAAAGACAAACCCCGATCTGATTAGCAAACTTAGCAAACACACAAAGCGCAATGTATTTTTCATGTCGCGCGACCGGTAAGCACTAGGAACCACGAGTGTCGCGGAAAAGTTGTACAAATTAGGAAATTCAACTCTCGCGATCAATTGCGTAACAGTATCGATAAAGTGTTTAACAAGTATCGGGTATTGGACACTTCAAAGGAGTGATAGTATTGTAAAGATCATCGGGTTGTTCTCTCAAATACTTAGAAGTTAACATTACGGGACGAAATATTAAGACTCTGAAGATCCATAAGGATCCAGGATTAAAAATTATCCGGTAAAAAGTACGCCTCCTGCAGACGCCAGTAGGCGGCGCGTGTATCATTCGCCTAACATTAGGCAACGGTTCTACGCACTCGTAGCTCCGCTGTCAAAACACAGCCACGTGTAACGTGCCGGTGTTTGCACAACTTTAAGCAGCCAGCAGACACCACTAATCCATAAAACTATTGCGAAGGTTCATTGCCAAGAACAAAAGGGCTTTGATACCAGAAACGGAGTTCCGAAAGAGTAAGGAAGTTCAAGTGGTGATAAGGAGTCAACACCAGCACAATGTCATCCTCTCAGAGAAGACAGATAATGCAGCCATGGCCCCTCTGTGTGATGCCTTTTTCAAAATCGAAGGTAAGATAGAACATATAACTATAGAACATAGATCACTTGTTATCGAGCAGAGGAGACATCTAAAATATTCAAATTCTTCTAGTCCTTTTCAAGCTTTTCATTTTATTCCTTTATTACGCGGTATTGATAAGAAGTTTCAATTCGTCCAAAGTACTTATCTCAGGGTATCAAACAAATATCAATTAAAAAATTTATACTTTGGGATTTAGTGTTTCATGAGATCAGTTTTCAACAAATCATCTCCACAATTATGGTTATAATTTTAGCACTTCTGAAAGTCACTTTTTGGTTTTCAATTATCCGGTTCCTCCGCGAAATGCCGGTTCTCGTCTCCTCTCGCTCACATCTATAATTCGATGCTTTGCTTCTCTCACTCGCTCTCACTTTACGCGGCTTCTGGAAAGTTCCATGTTTCCGCTGCTCGGTAACACTGCACACGATGTCGGCTTGTCTGGCGCGGATCTTTTCTTATTCCTTTTTTCCCCAAGCACCTTCCCCATCGAGTTTCACTTGCATTTGCTCTGGTTTTTCGTTGAACCGATCTCGAAAATACCATCTTTAAGAAAAAATAATCAATCTCTGATCATGAAGACGCATGCATACATTTCATTTTCAGGTGTTTCACCTCTCTCATGGTTCATTGCATCATTCTGGGTTATAGAGCTTTTTGAAAATTGAATCATTGTCACTCGAGCAGAATGTCCCGCAACAAAGCGTCCTTGAGACCTTGAATTTCACCTTGCCCTTTCCCTTTCATTCCACTCTCATATGGTATGCGCACTGAACTTTACCGGCTTATCGATTGCGGTTTGCTTGTAAAAGGCAACTTTGATAGGTGGTTTTAAGTGGCGGGAAGTGTTTCTTGTGTTCTCAAGTTCTGGTTGGCTGATGAATTTTGACTGGTGGGAGCGAACATGTGCTCGTTGCTAGTCACGTGCTCGTGCCGGCTTTAACGTTTTCACGACGTTTCTCGTTCAGACTTTTCTAGTAGTCCGCAATTGATCGCATTTTCTTTAAAAGAATTTTTTTTTTGTTTTCTATTTCTTACTTTATATTCAGACTGTAATCATATGAAACTGATTTATGGGACTGGAAAATTTTCTGTTTAACTAACATACAAATTATCATATAAGCATGTTTAATTGGGTAACAATTTAATTTCAGCTTGTCTACCGTTATCTTTCAAGGAAAATTTTAATCCACTGGTAAATATTAGTGCTGATTTCGAGGGTTTTAACCACTACTGAATTCAGGTGGATACCTGCTTCTGAATTCTTTTGAATACTGTCAAATACTTATAAATTCACAAGAAGCCAATAAATTAATAAAAAATTATTTTTGTTCTTTGAATCAAATTGAATTCTGAATTTCCTTGAATTCTTCAGAATACACCCGATAAACACAGACGGTCGAATTAACATTTGCAAGAAACGTTTCGGAACGTTTTTAAAATGTCAGAATGTCCGCGAATTCAACGTGACGTGTTTTATATAATTAAAAAGAACGATGAAAGTCTGGTCTTAAGAAACGTTTGAGGAAATGTGGGGGTGTCTGTGAGTTAAACGTTTTATAAACTCTCATAATTAACGTTAGGTTAATCATCACGTTAAAACTATAATTTTGGTAGTATAAAACGTATTTAAAACTACACATTTTTACCCATTTTGAACGTTCAACCGTATGCGTTTACTAGGATCTGCAATTCCAATGGAATCAGTCGAAATTCCTTAAATTCTTCTAAATTCACTTAAACCCACTTGAATTCCGTTTTTTTTTTAAATCACTTGCATTCTTTGAGATCTTTTAAATAGTTTAAATTCTTAAATTCAGGTGTACGTCAACATTCCTGGTGTTTACCCTTAGGTTGATCTCAGCGTTTGCAGAGTTTTAATTCAATTATGTCCAATATCAATTCTAATTTAATTCTAGTATGTTCAAGTTGATTAAATTGAAGAAAAAAACAAGCACTATTTTCTGGAGAACAGTTGATCATACAACTAATTGATTTCGATCATCGATTAACGTTAATCTCGTAATTAGAGTACAATTCTTATTTAGCTAGTGTTCGAGAGTTTTCCATGGAAAGATAAGATTAGTTGAGTACATATACCTTTGGCAATGGCATGGCTAGAAAAAGAACAGATCCTCCATACCATACGACGTTTCTATTTATAAAATTCGTTAGTTAAAAGCACAAGCTGAAATGAAAGTAATTCTATTTTCGCATCAATAGACACACGTTGCGTGAATCGAGCTTGGCAAGGTCAACATTATACTGACAAAAGTCAAAATTTACCTTGCACTTTGCTTAAATACAAAAAGAAAAAAATACTACATATTAAAATCAAATTGAGTAAGGAGGAAGGAATTCACACGAGCAGGCACAGATTTGCATGTTAAAGTAAAAATTTGGTTTATAAAGCACGCGATGTTGCGGATGAACCTTCGTAGAGTACAAAAAGGAACATGTGAAGGAAAAGTCAATCTTAGGTTTATGCGACACGCTTTTTGAAGACAAAGAAAACGCTTGATACAACACTTCGGTTATGATATAAAATTCTTTGCGTCATCATCAAGTCGAAAGATGATTCGGCACGGAGACACATCGATTCTAATAAAAGCATAACTAGGTTCCAGGAACCCATGCCAAAAGAGAATTAAACCAATCATTAAATAAACAAGTAAAGGGTTTCAATTTCTAATTTTTGTCTTCTTCAAATTTTAGCAACCATCATTTTATGGAAAACCAGTTCCTGTAGTTCATCATATTTTATCATTTCATTTTAGGTTAAAAATATATCATTAAAGAAATCTCAAAAAGAAGCTAAATATTAAAATGTCTTTCTCATATAAATATAGTTTTTAATATTTACGCCTTAAGTTTTTAGTTTTAGTCACATTATTATTATTTTAAGCACCCTTTTCAGAGGGCATTATTTCTTTTTTTTAACCCGTAGTGGTCACACTGGGTCCAGTGGACCCCTGGCTTTATATTGATAAAATTGATAACTTCAAACTGTAAAATAAATATACTTTTTTTCAAAACTTATTATAATACTATTTTTTCTTCAAGCTATACTATTTTGTAAGTAAAAGCAGGAAGCGTTTTTGCTCTATCTCAAAAATGGAAATTTTGATGAATATTTTTGTGAAAAAGTCAAATTTCTCGAAAAATTTGTTGCTTGCGTTTTTCAACATAAAAAAATTTGGAAAAGAACAAATTATTGTATTATGAAGAGGAAGTCTTAAACTAAATTCCAGTTCAAGGTTTGAGTCGATACATCAAAAAGAACGCAAATGGAAACTGTTTTTCTGCGTGGGGTCCATTGGACCCAGTGTGACCACTACGTTATTTTTAGGAGGTGTGACCATTACGGGTTAATACATTATAATAAAGGCTTGTTTCTAAAATAGAAAAAAAAAATATTTTATTTTCCGCTTTTCAGTCTTTTATAAATATACAATTTTTATTGTTCGAGCAGTCAATTCCTCAATTTGAGCTCTGTCTAGACTCTAGATGGGCAAGTGTGGCGGGGGCAACTCAAATTTTAACTCTACTCTCCAAGAGCTTTTCACAGAAACCCATATTGTTGGGGTGTTCTAACAGCATGTAAATTCAGGGAACGCAGTGTAGGGGAAGGGATATCAACTTTGCATGCATATGTTGTTTTGAGTTCATATCCCTCCCCCTCCACCGCGCCCCCAGGAATTACATAATGTTAGAAAAGCCCAACAATATGGCTATATATAAAAAGGTCTTGGAAAGTAAAGTTAAAATTTGAGCCCCCCACCCCTTGCCTTTCTAGTATCTAGACGGAGTTCGAATTGAGGAATGATTAAGTGTAAAGAAAACAATAAAGATTATACATTTGCAAAAGACTAAAAAGCAGAAAATAAATAAATTTAGAAACAAGCCTTTATTATAATTAATTTAAAAAAAGAAATAGTTCCCTCCGAAAAGGGTGCTAAAAAAAATAATAATAATACGAACAAAAATAAAACCGTCGGGCCAGGGTACGTGCTCGTGCCGGATTAACGTTTTCACGACGTTTCGTTCAGACTCTTCTAGTAGTCCGCAATTGATCGCAATTTCTTTAAAACAATTTGTTGTTTTCTTTATCGGGCGTAAATATTGGACATTACATTTATATGAGAAAGATATTTAAATATTTACCCCTCATGCATTTATTGGGGGGGGGGGGGGGTAAAATAAAATTTAAAATTAAAAAATCCTCTTTTCATTGATACTCATATTGTTGGGGTTTTCCAACAGTACAAAAATCCAGGAAGGGGCCCGGGGGGGGGGGGGATTTACTCAAATTTCATAGAATATTCTATTGTCATTGGAACTATGTATTTATGCATTGTTTCAAGTTGTTTCGATATGTGTACACGGAGAACAATGTATGTTTTAAACGTAGCATCTAGATGTTCACAGTTAACATATTTTATGTTTAACTATAGGACAGCAACCCAGATGTTCAAAGTAAGTATCTACAGATATTAAAAAGTCAGATGTTACTCTGTAACATCGAAATGTTCAACTGAAATATCCAAAATGTTACATGAAATTTATGATTATCTCAAAAAACGGCTGAAAATATTTGAGTTTACTTTTTTTTGATCATTTAAGGAATTAATTGATAACTTATTTTTAAATTTAAAATTAAACATGAATGTTCGTACATAAACGAAGAACAGATAAATGGTATGAAGTATCGATCAGATGATACATTCAGTCAAGTTAAGGTTATGTTTCATATTTGTAATTCAAAAATAAAAAATAAAAACGGTGTAAGTAAGCTCAGAACGAATTACCTGTAATCAGCATTTGAAATTCTATCTAGTTTCGATTACTTAAACCCACACAGTAAGTCGAATAAAAGCTTGTAGTAATTAGGTATTATTACGTCTCCTGATTTCTGATAAGGAGTTTGAAGAGATAAAACTAAACGATTAGAGAAGCAGAGGTGAATGGGTCAAGAAAACATGCAAAATGGCCAATGACCATGGCATTACCTATTACGCTTACTCATATAAAAAAAGCTTATCTTTCAAGTTAACTAGATTTCAGTTTTAGTTTTAATTGGTTTTAACGAACTTACTTACCCTGAAGATTACAATGTTCTTTTTAAAATGAATATTAGATAATATTTCAGTCTAAAGAACTAATAGATTTCTGAACATTTTTCTGAAATCTTTCATACAAAAAATTATATAAAATTTTTTCATCAACTTTACGTCGCTATATAATTTTATTTTAAGAATTCTTTAGCTAAAATATTTTTTGATATTTTTTACAATATTTTTTTACCTCACAGTGTAATAAAGGTTCTCGTCAGATCACTGAAGTTAAGCAGCGTTGGGCGCGGTTAGTACTTGGATGGGTGACCTTTCGAGAATACTGTGTGCTGTTGGCATATTATGGGTGTGGTGAGCCCAAACTTGTAGTTATTTATAACTACAAGAAAAACTATCCACCTAGAAACACTACCCGAATCGGGTAGTGTCACGCCTACCCTGAAAGGGAAATGGCTTAATCCCATGCAGAAATCGCCATACTGGATCCATTTTACCGATCAGGCCCTGATCGGGTTGGCCCGGTCTATCCCGGATAGGGTATATTTCGTGGTTTCAGCGTCGTGTCAGACCCGGTGGCCGGGTTACCGCCTACAACGACACCTAGTATGTGTTCTGTGAAGTAGCGAATGACGTGTGTGCAGTTTTAACAGCTATTCAATTTTGAACTAAATTTCAAGTGTGATACGTGAAAAAGGATTCAATAAACAATGCCAAAGCGTAAAAGCACTCCGCGGGTTCAGAAACACCGTGCAATAACCAGGATATCATATTTACGAGACGGAAATGCAAGTAAGTAAATCAGTGAAACCTAACCTCAATATTAAAATTAATATTAAATTTGTTTATCAAGATTTATATATTCACGGCTATCCTCAATTGACATTATTAGTTTTTTTTAATTAATAGGAAATTATTCAGCTCATAATTTAATACCTATAAATAATTACGGTCTCAATTTGTAAATATAAGGGTATATTCTAAGAAGGCTGACAAACGTGTATTTAATTATATTTTATTTCCTGAAGCTGATGATGAAGATGAAGAAAATATTAATTTCGATGAACCGGAAGCTGTGGGAAATGAAATCGATCGTGACGATCCAGATATTGACAACGAATTTCAAACCCGCGAAAGATTGGGGCGGAAATCGACAGGCAACACGCGGCCATGAAAACTAACTAATTATGTTCTCTCTATTTCTAATAATTTTATATTAATTAATTAATTCCTATATAATATAATGATTAATTTTTTTTAATGCACTGACTTTGTTTTTTATTAATTATTTTAGAAAAAATACCCAAATTTTATAAATATTATCAACAGGAAATTAATCGGGATCCGGTCCGGGACCGACCTGGCAATGGCAGTCAGATCGGGCTGCCACGTTCGGCACTGATCGGGCCGTGTGTTTCATCACGGGTCAGGCCCAGGTCGGTTTCCGGATCCGCGCCGGATTTGGCCAGATCCGAACCCGATCGGGGCCACGGCAAAATTTCTGCATGGGATGGTATACATACACAAATCTGCTTAATGGTATACTTACTCACATCGTAAAAATCATTAAAGAATGTATGAATAATTATTATTAAACAAAAAGGTTTTAAATAATTTTGTAGCTTTAATCCGTGTAATTTAAAGAAAAGGTTACTTTTACAGAAATTTGTATATAATTTTATTAATTATAATAACATTTTATATAATTTGTCCACTGCAGTATTAACCAAAGAGTAACTCTTTCAATTGCGCATTGCGTACCTACAAGAAACTATGTAGTTTTTGCATATTTAATCAAATTTACTGATAAGGACCACTATTGTGTGCCTAAACGTTCGAAACAATTCAATTATTTTCAATTTATTTGACTCTAAAGCCAAAAGTGAACATCAAAATTCACAAAGAAAGTCACAATTAGTATATAATATTTGTATACAATATATGCTAAATGTCCGACGAAAAACACTAATGTAACCTAAAGTTTTAATCTTCTTTGAAATCTTGGATTTTTTCTAAAAAGACCGATTTTTAATGTAAAGCACCAACATAACCTGAAATGGTTAAAAAGTTCTGAATCTTCTTGGAAATGTTTGAAATATAATCTATTTTAAACAAAGACATTGGATTTAAATTTAATGAATTTTGTGAAAAATACCGATTTCAGATGAAACACGTCAACATAACCTATAGTTGTTGAAAAATGGTACATATTCTTTGAAATCTAATAACTTTCTATTAAAAATACCAATAATTCCCAACGAAAAACCCAAACATAACATAACATTATTCAGAATTCTAAATCTTCTTCAAAATCCAATGACTTTTCTGCAAGATGACCGATTTTTTGTGAAAAACGTTAATATTACTTGAAACTGTTCAAAAATTTTCTATCCTACTTGAACTATAGTGATTTTTGTTTGAAAATACTTTATTATTATTATTACATTATTATTATACTTTATTTTAAAATAATAATAATAAGTCTTCTTCGAAATGTTCTGATTTTATAATTTTTTTTTATCCAGTGAAAAGTACTAATATAAAACATGTGTAATATTTCCAATAATTTATTAGGCAATTTGAAAGTTTTAACTTAGTTGCTTAAGAGTAATGAATATTCAAAAAGCACAATTCGCATTAAGTAAAAGTCATATGATTTTCATTCAAGTAAAATTTACAAAAGCTCATACTATTCCTTGAAAGGTTTTTTACAATTTTCTTC
This sequence comes from Andricus curvator, assembly GCA_932195095.1. Classification (NCBI taxonomy): domain Eukaryota; kingdom Metazoa; phylum Arthropoda; class Insecta; order Hymenoptera; family Cynipidae; genus Andricus; species Andricus curvator. The sequence continues at coordinate 239,027 of CAKNYM010053311.1, read as the reverse complement.
ATCACGTTTTTATTAAATATTATATAGTAAATTGTTTTATCAGAAACATGACTAAATAAAAATAATTGTACGTATTATTTCTAAATAAAATAGTTTCCATAAAAACGTGACGAATATAATTGTAAAGAAACTTTGAAGAAATGGAATGCGCAAAGGAATGAGCTTTTGTAAATTAAAATGGAATGCAAATTACGTATTTTGCCTAAAGAAGATGCAAAAACAGAAATAATTATGCAAATAACTACATTCCATAACCATCTAAGTGCAATTTGTTTGAAAATACGTTTCATTGGCTTAAAAATTCTCTAAAATTCTACCTGACATTGTAGTGAAAGGATATATCCAAATTCGAACCGATAGTACGTTTTTATCTCGATAAACTGTGATCAAACATACGATAATTTAAATCTTTGTATTTGATTACATCCTGTTATTGTATTAAATAGTTACAAAATACAAATAAACTAAATATTTTGTATACAAATAACACTGTGATCATGTAAAATACCTTTTTTTAAAGAAACGATTTTTTCTATTTAATTTTTCACTTTTCAGCCTTCTATTTGTCTCGTAAAGCGATTATAATCTTCCAGGCATATGTTTTATGTTGATTGGGATTTTAGAAAAAAAATCCATAGACTAGCACGGTTTCGACAGCAGTCCATTTTTGACGAGCTGTATCTCGAAAAATATTAAATTTTTCAAAAATTTGTTTATTGATATGTCTAGAGTCCATCAAATCACGAATAGAATTTCTCATTTTTTTCTCATTCGATTTTTGAGATGGTTTTTTCTCTGTCCTGAAAAAATTATCCCGACGGACTTACATGTTTTTGCCGCCACACCCTTCATTTGTATATCTAATTTTCAAAAAGATACAAAACAACTTCAAGTAATGAAATGTCAAATAACAGAAATGAAGAATTAAAGAGCATCAATTTTAAAAGTGGTTACAGAGAGAAAAAAGAAAAATGTCAGTAAATCACATCTTGTGTAAAGTTCTTTTATTTTTTATATTGACATATTTTATGAGCGATTGCCGTGAAGTTGACCATTTTAGACAATACGATTTTCACAAACAAAAAAATGTTATGATTTAAATTACATTAGATAAATTATAAATAAATCAATTCTATTTTTTAATAGAAAATTGATTAAAATATATAATCGCAACACATACTTTACATGTTGAATCTTTAATTTCCTTGGTGAGCTTGAATGATTTTACATTTCAAAGTAGACTTTCACATTACCTAGGATAGTATGTTGATTCATATTTTCGTTATGTATTGTCACGGACGCAGCGCTAAAAATGCTTCACCAGCTATTTTTCGGTATGTCGCACGGAAAAAAAGGTTTTATTTTTAATATAATTACATTTATGTAATGCACATTGTTCGTTGAATGTATTTTTCTCTTAAGCACAAGAACTAGAACTGATATTACAATTTTACTATAACTGCAAATAAAACATCCATTACTGTTCAACTTAATCTTTAATAGAATAAAATCACTTATTAAATTTTTTTATATTTAAAATGAATCTGCCATGCTGATCAGGGTGTATAGTGATGAGCCAATTAAAAATTCCCGGGTTTTCGCCGGTTTTTTCCCGAACAAAGTTTTTCCCCCTGACCAATTTGAAGATGACTTTTTGTAATTTGGCAATCAATTATTTATATACAAGCGCCAAACTTGTCCTCAATCACAGACCGCCTGTTTATCGATGATTGCTTAAGTTCTTTTAATGTTACTTACAGGCGTTTGCTAAAAAGTTGACCATGTTAGACAATGAGATTTTCATAAATAAAAAAATTTCCAAACCGTATAAAACATTATTTTTAAATTAAAGGTAACCCAAGAGAGTATGAAAATATGAAATGAAGAGATCAAGGAATTTATTTTTGATGGATAATAATTTTACATGTTGCTAGAGGTCAAGTGGCATGACATGCGACTATGATAAACAAAAAATTTCATAAATATGTTAGAAATACATGCAGATCAGATAAAAATATTTAAAAACATGGTTAAAATGAACATTTTCACGATTTATTTGATTTTGACATAAATGTTTCAAAACTTCCTTTCATTTTATATTATGATGAATTAATATGGAGCGTTTTTGGACACTATAGAAAATATTACGCAAAAATAGTTATCATTATTAACTGTTATTCAGAATCAACGTTGATAAATCGATTTTCAATTATAATAAAATCTTCGTAAGTATAAAATTTATCATTTTAGCCCACATTATGAATAGTTTGAATAATTTTTTTAGAGTTTCATCCTAAAATACACTGTTAGAAAAATCTCTACTAAATTTAGTATACATGTAATGGAAGTAAGAATGCATAACATGAAATTAAATTTAGTATACCAGCGTAC
>CAKNYM010053311.1:142282-236536 GCA_932195095.1 Andricus curvator | reverse complement strand
AATATACTAAATTTACTGTACGCTGGTATACTAAATTTAATTTCATGTTGTGCATTTTTGCTTCCATTACATTATACTAAATTTAGTAGAGATTTTTCTAACAGTGTAGCAAAGCAGCGTCCCGTGCAGAAATTTCCCCATCTTTCCCTATTTGAAGTTGGTTTCTGATGGGGCCCCCACCAGAATATCTAGTCTAGAAAAAACAGATGGGGGCCATGTCAGGTTCTAGAGAAGAATTCCATGCTTCGTGTTGGTATGGCGAATCTATCTGTATCTAATGGGGCCCCGACCCGAGAATTCCTACAATCTTATATTGCCTAAAATATTAATTTTGAGGTTTTTGAAGGTTTCAGTATTCAGAAATCATGTTTTTCGGACTATTTAAACGCGTTATTCTCGAAAACTTGATTTAGGGCACTATTGAACATTTTTTTTCGGGGCCAGGCACATATGTGTCAGTTAAAGTTAAATAGGTTATGTCAAATACGGCTGTCCAGTGCTTTACCAGAGCTTTCAAGTTTGGTATTTTTTAGTTGTCAATGTAATTTTGTTTGGGTTTTACAATTATTTTTCTCCACGATGGAAGCGAAAAGGCGCCTGCAACAGCAGGGACAACTTCAGAGCGAAAAGTTCCGCCTAATGAAAAAAGTCAAACGGGAAGATGATGATCAGAGTAAGGTTATTTAAAATCAGAATTGGCTTTTTTTTTACGCGTGACTTGATTTATTTATGTTTACAAGTTTTTCTCTAATTTATATAATAATACATTATTCATAATATCAAATCATTAATAAAATACTCGTAAATTAAATTATAATGCAGAATATTTTTTACCCCAATAATTTAAATCAAACACAGGGGCCCTTCTCATAAATGGGGTTGTAGGCGGGCTACCCCCACTAGAACCCTACTAGAAAATCTAGTAGGGCCCCTATGGCCATAGCGTTACGTTCTAGATGGGGGCCCGACGAGTTTTCCTCACCAGAGCCCGATTAGAGATAGGGAAAACTCGTCGGAGCCCCACTAAAGCCCTACCGAAATTTCTGCACGGGGTGACAAGACAGAAAACTTGTGGGACTACTTTTCATAGTTGTCCTTTTCAACTCAATATAAGTGATATCTGTGAATCTTAAATATTTTTAAAATGGTGTTAATATTATTTAGCAATTATTAATTTTAAATTTGTAGGTTAGGACAGTTGCGTGACAAAACGTTTGGCGTACTTTTCTATTTCTAATTTCAAAACGATGTCATCTACAATTTTGAAAATTTACTAAATTGTACTTTGATATAAGTACTTTACTAAGATAATTTCAGAAAAAATGTAAAAGAAAAGTGGAAAATCACCCTTACATATATATCAGGTAAAATTTGGTCTGTTAAATAGGTTGAAATCTAGCGGTATTATCGATAAAATGCGCCAGGATAAAGCCATTTTGTCAATTATTTAAGAAGATATTGCAAAAATAGTGCAAATTTCAATGTTCTTATTGGGATAATTTTTAAGGTAAATTTCTATAGAATCGCGCCAACTTATCACCATCATTGTGAATATTTTTGCTTGCATGGTGCAACTTTTTTAAGGTTAAAACAAAAATGTTGGGAAAATTTAATTGTTTCTGCTGAAAGAAATATTTTTTGTAAAATATATGAAATGAGTAATCATGAGGCCTCTATCAAATTTATTTAAAACATATATTTATTTGATTTTTATTATTATTTTCCTACAGATGAGATGTCTTCGAATTTTTCAACTTTTTTGTTCCAACGTTGTAATATGTTTATTATATTAGATTGTATTTCAATTTTAAGAAAAAATTGAAATTTGCACCTTTTTGCCAAAACTGACAACATGCCTTCATCCTGTCTCATTGTATATAGAATTCTAATAGCTTCCAATCTGTTAGGGAGAAAAAATTTCAACTCCTATAATTAACATTAAAAGCACTTCAGATCGGTACTGTATAATATACAGTTCCCAGGTGCGAAATTCGGTCGGATGCCAGAGCTTGACCATTGGCCAAAAGTCGGCCCTACTTTGGTAACCGATCTACGGTAACCAGAGTTGGGCCGACTAAGGTGTTTTCAAGCTGCCATGGTCCCACCGACATTGGCAACTGACGACGGCAGCGGGCGAAAAGCCGACTGTCGGCCCAATTCTGGCCCAACTTTGGGCCGACCATCGGATGAACTGTGGTAGATTGGTCGGTACGACCGCAAAAATGCGGTCGGTCCAACTCTGGATACAGCAGTCGGTTAGCCACAAGTCACCTTGATGCACCCGAAGGTCGGTCAAACCTTGGCCCGAGTATGAACAGAACGTCGGATAAACTCTGGTTCATTGTTTCAAAAAGACCGTGAAAGTGCGGTCGGCTCGACTCTGGGCAAGAGATGGCCCGACCATCGGCATAACATTGCATTGTATAAGTCATCACGATGCACCCGACGGTCGGTCAAGCCTTGGCCCAAATATGGGCTAGCCGCCGGATATACTAGGGATCATTATTTCAAAACGACTGAAATTTGGGTACGAATAGCTAGATTTTTGTGTAGAAATACCCATATTTGTACCGAAATTTCGGTACATGTAGACTAGGGTGGTCACTGGTCCTTATTTATACTTGGTGGATTTTCTTTCTCGAATTTCTCTGCTCTCACCCCGCGCTTTTGTTCGGATGCAAAAAAAAAATCTCAAAATTTGAGGAAAATCGGTTAATATTTAGGGGTCGCGCCGAGAACATGAAGTTTCCCATTGATTTAACATGAGAAAAAGTCAGCTTTTTGTAAATATAATATTTAAACGCGATAATATGTTATAAATAATTTCGTGCTTCAGTATATTGTTCAGAATTCGCCAGATAATAAGAATCAATCCTAAATTTTGAGGTTGAATAATTTTAAGCCACTCTTATGGGTCCCAAAGAAAATCCCGTAAGTGACAAATTTGAATTGTACGTAATATTGCAGTTTATTAACGCTTTTTAAAAGTTAAAAAAAACAATCATTAATCGATAATTTAAGAATAATAAGTCATTTTTTAACTAATATTCAATTTTGTAACCAATTTTAATTTGTTTAAACACATAAGAGTATTCTTAAAAAGCAAAGTAGAACATAAAAATATTTCAATCTTTGGAAAAATAGCAAAAATAAAATATGTAGACAAAAAAATTGTTTAAACAATTTAAATTTGTTTAAAAATCTACGAGTATTCAGAATAAACAAATTAGTACGTAAAAGTATTAATATTTGTCGAAAGTTTAGTGAGATAAAATATGTTTCCTGCTTTTTTTTAGGCAAAATATATACGTGAACAAATATGTATCATTTAAATTATTGTAAAAATATTTAAACAAATTATTTGATTGTTATCATTGATTATATAACTCATAAAGTCTAGAAAATACGTTCATTTCGCGAGTTAACTGAAAAAAAAATTTAAACAAATTAAAATTGTGTAAACAATTGAATATTATTTAACAAATGACTGGGTATTCTTGAATTACCGATTAATAATTATTTATTTTCAAAAAACTTTTAAAAAGCGTCAATAAACCGCAATATTACGTAAAATTCAAATTTGTCACTTATGGGGTTTTCTTCAGGACCCATAAGAGTGGCTTAAAATTATTCAACCTCAAAATGTATGATTGATTCTTATTCTCTGAAGAATTCTGGACAATATACTGAAACACGGAATTATTTGTAACATATTATCGCGTTTAAATATTAGATTTGCAAAAAGCTGACTTTTTCCCATGTTAAATCAATGGGAAACTTCATGGTCTTTGCGCCACCCGTAAATATTAACCGATTTGGCTCAAATTTTAAGGAGATTTTTTTTCGGGCATTCGAAAAAAACTGGGGGGTGAGAGCAGAGAAATTCGAAAAGTGAAAAAGAAGAGCCACCATAATGTAGGCGCTTCGTTTTTTTTTTTTTTTTAAGAAAAAAAATTTTAAGTTCCATCTTTATGATAAATTGTGAATATTCAGAAAAATGTACATTTGATGCAATTCTTAATCGTTTAAAAATATTCTGAACAACCTAAAAAGCAAAACGTTACACGAATATTTAAAAAAATGTGCTATTAAAAAAATTGTCGCAGTACCTAAGTTCCGTCTATGCAAATTTTAAATGCTCATTAAAAATGACATTTTATGTCATTATCAAACGTTATAAAATGGTCTAAAATGCGAAAAAAAAATATTACAAGAAGAAAAATTAGTCAAAGTCACGCCTAAAAAAAAAATTTTGGAATAAAATTTGTTGAAAAAAATTGTTTAAAAAAAGTTTGAAGAAAATGTTTCAAAAAAATTGTTTAAACAAATTTTTTGATAAGAAATTTTTGAAAACAAACATTTTGTAAAAAAATTGTTTGAAGAAAAATTCTTGAAAAAAATCTGTTGAAAAAAATTAAAACAAAAATTTAAGGGTTTCCGCCCGGGGCTACGAAACCCTAAAAATTGTAATCGATTTAAATTATTTACTTAAAATTTTTTCAATTTATATTCCCGTTAACAGATAATTTATTTGACATCTGCATGATGTCGTAAAATAATACAAAAAATTAATGAGAAAAAAGAGTTAACAAATTGTTTTTCTTAACTACTTTGAGCTGTAGCTTATGAGGATGGTTTTTTCATTGACTTTCAATTCTTTAGGTATAGAGTAATGGGTAAGATTCCTGACTGCTAGGCAATAGATTCAGGTATAGGTGTAGGTTGGAAACCCCGTAGCGTTAGAAATTTTATTTGTAATATTATTATTATTATTATTATACCATTAAGCCATTTCCCTTTCGGGGTAGGCGTGACTTGCTCGGTTGGAGAATAGTATTGTATAGGTTGAATAGGTATATAGGTGTAAGGTTGTAAGGTATGTAGACATGTAGGTATATAGGTATAAGGTAGATAGGTATATGGATGTTAGGTATAAATATTTCAGATTGATCTGGAATTCTCGTGTTATTTATTTAAATGACACGTTTATTCCGCAACACTGCTCCGACCCAGGTTGCTGATCAATCTCTCTAGCGATCACCCCAAGTGAAGAGCCTCACAAAATTGTTATGTATGGTTCTCCACTTGGGCCCATTAGTATCCAAGGTCTTTGTTTCAGGCGCCATTCATTCTACTGTCACTCTGTTTACAAACTATTTGTCGCCACACTTTTCTGTCCTGGCATACTACTCTAGCTTCCTTCACGTCCATGCATTTTTTCATGCAAGCTCTTGTGTTTCTATGGCTTCTTATGTCTCTACGGATCAATGTCTCATTTACAGATTCTAACCATTCTTTCGGCGGTCTACCTCTGGGCATTCTACCATTTACTTTACCTTTATACACTTGTTTGGTCAGTCGTTCACCTTTCATTCTTTCAAGATGTCCGAACCATCTTAACTGATTTCTTTCACATATGTCAACTAGTGTCTCTCCTGTACCACATTCTTTGAGGATAGTCTCGTTTCGGACTTTGTCCATCAGTGTTTTCCCGCATATTATGCGCAGAGGTTTCATGCCGATCGCGTTAATTTTACTCCTGTCCTTTTCTTGACAGGTCCATGTCTCGCTACCGTATAGTACAGTCGGTACGAATATAGAATTATGTATGGCCATTAGGGTGACCAGAAAAAAACACTTTTGGGTTTTTCAGGAGTGAAGGGCAAATAACGGTAGTTTATACGATTGTAGAAGCCAGATTTTTTTTTTTTTAATTTTTAACAATATTTAGAGGTGGCCCATCGTCTTTGAAGTTCTTATGTAATTAACATGGGCAAACTCAACTTTTTTTTCATTTAAGATTTTAACCACGAAGTTATCCACTTTTTAATTTGAACTTTCAATATGTTGTTCTTGAGGTTCTAAGAATCCACATAAAAACATTTTTTCGATGAAAAATTCATAAAAAACATTAATTACGGTTGCTTGAAAAGTGCCATTTTCACTGTTTTGTACTGTTTTCAAAGACTAATAACGGCCGTAATAATATACACCTTATACTGAAATTTTGAGAATATTTTCCTCGAAGGTTGAAGATCATATTTTCTGAAAAAGTAGATTAGGAAAAATATAAATAAGCCTGCAATAATGAAAACAAATCTGAGTAAATTTTTGAAATTTGACAGGTCTACGACTTAAGCTGTTTAATTTTCGGGGCGGAGCGCTCATCAGCTCGGCCATAAAAGTCGATCCCAGTGGGTCCTGACACAATAAGCTCATAAAGCAGACCCTTTTTCGGCAAGCGTTCTTTAGCCATATTTCCCTTTTTCAGAAAAGTGAATAATAATAATTCAGGGGACGCTAAATAATCCTGTTATAAAGTCACATTGATGAAAAGAGCTGAGGTTGAACCTTTACGATCGACACTTCACTTACCGAAATTGTCAGCTTTTGCAATGACAACTTTCAAAGACGATGGGCCACCTCTAAATATTGTTTAAAATTAAAAAAAAAAAATCTGGCTTCTACAATCGCATAAACTACCGTTATTTGCCCTTCACTCCTAAGAAACCCAAAAGTGTTTTTTTCTGGTCACCCTAATGGCCATTTTAGCTTTTTTTGATATGTTTTTATTTGTGAGGATGGATCCTACTCTACCGATAACCTGTCTACCCTTATTTATGCGCCTATCTAACTCCCCATCTATTTTTCCATCGCTAGTGAATAGACTACCTAGATACACGTACTGGTCAACTTGTTCTAATCTCTCATCATTTATGATAATGTTGCATATTGTTTTCTCACTTTTTCCCTCAAACACCATGATTTTTGTTTTATTTACGTTAATTTTGAGTCCCATGTCCTTCATGCTTGTATTAAGTTTATTCAACATTCTTTGCAAATCCTCGACTGATTCTGCCATAACAATCTTGTCATCTGCGAAAGCTAACCCACGTACCTTGACTGTTTGGAGATCTACACCTTCTTCGTCGAAGAGTGCAGTTCTTAGACACTTATCCATGAATATGATAAATAGCCACGAGGACATAACGCATCCTTGTTTCACGCCTTGCATAATATCGAACCAGTCACTCAGTTTCCCGTTTACCCTTACGCTCGCTTTACTACCTGTATATATTGTTTTTATTGCTTGCAGGAGCCCTCCATTTACTCCGTACTCTTTAAGAACTTCCCAAAGTTTACTTCTAATGTTTAAAAATGTAATATATGTATTAATTCTAAGCAGGACCGTTAACATTTATAGTCAAAATACTCGCAATCAATTATTATTTATTTTTTGAATACCACATTGTTGTCCAAGGTTGGGCCGACATCATCTTAATAGAGGGCCCATATATGGGACCAAATGTCGGGCCGACCTTGAGAACCCAAAGGCGTTTGACTGTTATCATTATAGCTGGTTGGCCCGACCAGTGACCAGTGGGTTTATATGTGAGCAATCACCTTTGCATATTTTTTGATAAAAGAACTAAATTACCGATCCTGAGTTAAATTTCCGGGGTTTTCTCGATTTCCCAGTCCGCTAGACACCCTGCTGATGTTTTACACTTATAGAAAAATTGAATCGAAACAATATTATGTTAACTTGTCTTAAATTTAGAAATGTTTAAATTTCCATTTGAACCAACTCACCTCAAGTTTTTTCTCTATAAATAGTCGCGTTTACTTTCCTCTTTTTTAAAAAAGTACGTCTTCTACTCCGACGTTGTAAAGGAAGAGAATGTCACACAACTAAAAGCGGAGTGTCATTCTCGTAACTTCTTTTTTTTTAATACAAGTGCCAATTCAAGAGAATTGGTATACATGGCAGGTAATAATATTAAGGCACATACGTGCGTATAACATTAGGTCCGAGTATTTCAAAAAGTATTATGATCTTATCGAGCATTAGTTTCTTACCTTGATTCGAAGAAGATTAGAAATGCGATAAATCGCATTGTATGACAAAAAATGACATTACATGAACAAACGAAGAAAAACTAGCAACAATTCAGAAACGAATAATGCAGTGGAATGGGAGATTTTCGATTCAGAGCGTTCTACTTGAAACAAATTTTTTACGCAGCCTTCCGGAAATACATCAGTCGATTCGCAAGTCGTCAAGCGGTGGTGACGTCACGAGTATATTGACCGCAAACCAAGATTTTAAGCATTCTTTTGACTCAACTTCACATGAGGAAAAATTTGTTGCAAAATATAATTTACAGAATGAGACATCCAAAATTTAAAAAATATATATATTTAAATATTTTTAAAAAATAGATAAAAAGTTTTTGTTAATTTGCAAAATTTTATTTGTGTTAAATAGACCAAACTTTGTTGCTTCAATCAACATAACTTTTTGGTTCATTCCTTTTTTTAATTTTACCAAATAAATTATTCTTGGTTTCAGCCAAATTATTTATAGGGTCGATAGGGGTACGTGTGATACGAGATTACAAAGTTATACTTTGATTAACGATATTTCAAATATTTGATAAGATTCTCGTTACAAATTTTGCCAAAATTATCTAAAGATATTATAATTTTTATTGTCCCCTTCTTTAACCACTAAAGTCCCAATTTTACAAGATTGTACTCTCGTAACTGTTAATGAAACATCCACTGATTCTTATATAGTATGTTTGCTTTCAATTTCTTGTCATTTTTTTTTCCTAATAAAAAAATCCGAATGTTATGACGGTTCCAGCGATATTAAACGTTATTTACCAATTATTATTACTATTCACTCACACGTTTATTGTAAAAATAAGGTTCAGCAACCTCCGAACTAAACTGTAACTGTTAACAGATTTTCGTATTTCACAATGAAAAAGAAAAACAAAAAACAAATATCACAGTCACCCTCAGTCTGATGTTCAACTACCCTATCATAATTTATAATTAAAAATAATAACCGTTTTTGAGAAAACAACAGATATTCAAGGATAATATAATATCTTCTTTCATTCCTAAAAAAATCAACAAAAGGTGCTTTATATGCAAAAGAAATCTAATCAAAAGACCAGATGACACAATTACGTGTGGGAGTTTTCTAAAAGCATCTCAGTTTCTTTAAAAATAATTCATTAAAACAAAAACTAATGACAGCCATCTTTTTTGTTCAAACAATAAGAGATATAATTTTTATGTTATAACAAAAAAAGTTAATAACTAATTTGTTCTTCATTCAAGATTTTCTTTCGATCACAATACTTTGTTATTATACTTACCTCTGTCGACGTTGTTTGGTTAAATCAACCACATTTTACTAACCAACCAATTTTTTTGAGTCAACGAAATATTTTGTTGTCCATATATCACTGGGAAAAATGTCTGGTTACCACCGAAGCAATAAAATATTTTAGTTCAAACAATGAGAAACAAATTTTTCAATATTTTTAATATTTCGATACAACCAATCAACCAAATTTTACTATCCAAAAACCCAAAATTTAGTTGAAACAACAAAAATTCGATTTAGGTGGTTTCAAACAAATATAACTAATTTGGTGGAGTTAACCAAAACTCATTTATGTTGTAAAATTAACAAAATGAATCAACCAAATATTTTGGCTGATTTAAGCAATCTGAAAAAAATTAAATCAACCAAATGTAGTCAACACCGATGTATAAAAAAATATATAAATATAAATAAATATATATATATATATATATAATCTGAAAATAGCCGACTTAAATTCAAGAACATGGAAAATCGTGGAGTATTTTTTTTAATTAAAAGGCTTTGCAATTTGGTTATTATTTATTTTTATTTTCATGAAATTTTTTTTTCAGAAGAAAATTAAAATCTGTTTTTTTAATTAAAACCCACTGGCTTGTTTAAAACCGAAGGTCAACGAAAAGTCACCCATATCTCATCGACCTAGTGAACCTACTGATATCCTAGCGACTTGGAGATCATCGTCATTATAAGTGAAAAGAGCAGACGAAGTGGCGCACTGGGGGCTAAAGTGAAAAAGTTCGTGACAAAATCGTAGAACTTTTGACACGAATCACCTAGAGGGATGGATTTTTTTAGATTTACAGATGAATAACTACAGAATAGGGGAAAAATACGGAGAAGCTGAAAATATATATTTTTTACCTTGAAAATCTAGGTTAAGTTTGACATTTTTTGACAACAAGTTGTATTATTGGATACCATGGACGCTCAAATATTACATTACATATGTTACACACATATTTTAATAGATTTCGTTATGCCGAATCCAAATATGGGCTTTAAATCAGCCTAGGACTTCCTGTTTGTAAAAAAAATGCAATTGAATGATCTATTTTAGGCCTTTATGGCATGAATGATTTCCACTAATGTAATTTTGATTATTCGTCGTATTAAAGGGGTTTTGGGGTCGTCGAATTGGAATATAAAATAAAAATGTCAAAATTCAAAAAGGCTGATCCAATATGGCGGACCAAAATTGTAAGACCGAGCTGATACGACTGAAAATTACTGTACGGGGGGTATTCCCGTCGCTGACTTCGAATCTAAAGTCAAAATGTCAACATTCAAAATGTCAGATCCAATATGGCGGATCAAAATTATAAGACCGAGCCGATATGACTGAAAATTACTTCAGGGGGGGTTTTCGGGTCGCTGATTTCGAATCTAAAGTCAAAATTTCAAAATTCAAAATGAAGGATCCAACATGGCGGAATTTCATTGTGAGAATATAACCGATTTTATTAGAAATCGTTACTTAGGGGGTTTGATGTCGTCAATTTCAAATCTATAGTGAAAATTCAAAAATTTTATGATTTGAATTTTCATTTTTATTTTAAATATCTGATGCAATATTGCATCAGACATTTAACATTTTTGAATTTTCACTATAGATTTGAAATCGAAGACATAAAAAACCCCAAGTAACGATTTTTAATAAAATCGGTTATATTCTCACAATGGCATTCTGCCATATTGGATCCTTCATTTTGAACTTTGAAACTTTGACTTTAGATTCGAAATAAGTGACCCGGTACCCCCCCCCCAGAAGTAATTTGCAGTCATATCGGCTCGGTCTTAAAACTGTGGTCCACCATATTGGATCCGCCATTTTGATTTTTGATATTTTGATTTTTTATTCCAATTCGACGACCACAAAACCCCTTTAATACGACAAATAGTCAAATTTACATTAGTGGAAATAATTCATGCCATGAAGGTTCAAAATAGATCATTTAATTGCATTTTTCTTACAAACAGGAAGTCCTAGGCTGATTTAAAGCCCATATTTGGATTCGGCATGACGAAATCTATTAGAATAGATGTGCAACATATGTAATATAATATCTGAGCGCACAACTTTTTGTCAAAAAATGTCAAATTTAATCTACATTTTCAAGGTAAAAAATGTATATATCTCTATTCTGTAGTTATTGATCTGTAAATCTCAAAAAAATCCATCTCTTTAGGTCATCCCTGTCAAAAGTTCTACGATTTTGTCACGAACTGTTTCATTTTAGCCCACTGTGTGGAGCTTATAGAGTTAATATACTGCACTCAGAAAAATATTTGGTTGAATGAATCAAATTTTGGTTAGTAAAATTTGGTTGATTATACCATATATTTTGGTTAATCCAAGCAAATATTTTAGTTGATCAAAATAAAAGTTTCGGTTAATTTAAGCAAATATTTTTCTCCATCCAAGAGAATATTTTATTTATTTCAAGTAAGTACTTTTGCTGCTCTAAGAAAATGTTTGGTCGGTTTAACCAAAACTTGTAGTTCATCTAACCATAAAAGAAGGAGCCATCGCATTTTACATTGTAAATGGCTTATCATGCAATTATGTGACCTTGTGTGAATTATTTAGTAGTTTATTTAACTACTAAGTATCACAAGATGAGACAATTCCACGACAAGACATTTGCAATATAAATTGTGCAGGATCCTTCGTTTATTTGATTCACAAAATCGTTCTGCTGTTTTATAAAAACTTAATAAAACAATCTTACGTAATCCAAAAGATTCAAGTAATCTTGCGTATTTTTCACATAATCACTTAATCCCAATCGATTCTGTTTCCGGGTCACTTATTTCGATAAGAATCACCGAGATGCAAACGCAAGCGGATTATATTTTTATGTTTTTTTCGCGACGCTACGAACTCTCGCACGTTGACTGTCATCTTGAATTGAAGTATATGCGATCGTACCAAGTCCATGCATCCGTGAATTTTAAGATGCTTTCAACAAAATATTTTTGTTGAATCAACCAAATATTTTGCTTGATTCTAGTAAAATGCTCTCTTAAATTATTTGGTAGATCCAACAAACAAATTTTGTTGAATCAATAAAATATTTTCTAAAATCAAGAAAACCATTTAACCAAAAATTCTGATTGACTGAAGCAAACGAATTTGGCCAATTGAACCAAAATTTTGTCACACCTATTGCCACGTCTCACAACCGTGAGATGGGTGGTCACAGGGAAGGACGAAATCACAACGACAGGCCGGCGAAACCCTCGTGTGTCTTGAGAACACGAAGCGACCCAAGGATGACAGCTTTCTGCATCCATCTCGCAAGTGCCTTGGCATATTTTTGGCACGCGGGTATGGCTTTAAGGTTACGAACCAGTGATAGTTTCGCACCACCGAGAGCACCTATCACAAGGACAATTACTTGTACCGAATATTTTGGGTACAGTCGTTGCAGCTCTCTTTTAAGGTCTTGATACCTCTCCTCTTTTTCTTTCTCCTTTGCAGTGATGTTGTATTCGGACGGAGCCGAGAATTCGATCACGAATATGGTTCGTTTCTCGAAGTCTTGGAGAACGACGTCAGGCCTCGAGTGTGCAACGGAGACTGCTGCCCGAAAATCGTAGTTCCAGAAAATTTGGCACTTCTCGTTTCGGACAATTGACTATCTCCCTTGGAGTGTTCGGCAGGGCAGGGTCGCGAACAACACCGTAAGAGCGACAAAGATGGTAATTAAGCACTCTTAGGGCCGCATTATGTCTATAGATATACGTAGTTCCTGCGTGGGTCGGACACCCTGATAGTATGTGTTCTAGGTACTCAGCGTGTACATGACACGCTCTGCACCTATCACTGGGAACTTCTTGACATAAAATGCGCTTACGGTATGCTAAGGTGGAAATGACACCGTCCTGGCCTGCGAAAATAAAACCCTCTGTACCTGAATTAAGCCCTGATGATTTAAGGAAAGCAAAAGTTTGCTCCTTCGACAAGAACTGTTTTTCTACATTTCTGCGAAAGTTTCCGTGCATTTTCTTGTCGAGTAGCTGTTGGTGAAATTTTCCAACCTCTGCTTTCTTTACTTCGGCTTTTAGAAGTGAAGCATCTAGATGGAGTAATGCACGTTCCTCACTTCTGATGTTACAATTCAGGCCAAGGGTCTCGGCCGCTTGCTCCGCGGCTTTGTAACGGAACGCTCATTCGCCAATCATCTCGTGGTTCCTGACCATCTTTAGGAGAGGATCTCTGCCATTCGCAACAATGTAAGCTATACTTAGAAAAATTCGGTTATGAAGACACTGGAGATTCAGAAGTCCGCGTCCGCCTTGACGGCGCGAAATGTATAATCGCGGAACTGACGAATTGATATGTAAGCTTTTATGCATATGCATGATCTTACGTGTGGTGACATCAAGGGCCTTAAGCTCGTTCTTCGTCCATGGAACCACCCCAAACGAGTAGAGTTGAACCGGGACGGCAAGCATGTTAGTCGCAGATACCTTGTTCAACGCCGACAGATTGGAAGACCAAATCTGTCGAAGAAGATGCTTGTACCTGCTTCGGAGAGACTCCTTCATTGATGTTACGTCCTGAATGCGGCTCTGAGGCACGCCCAGGTATGTGTAGGTCTCTCCAGTATTAAGATGTCTAGTAACACTTATATCCACAAGCTCCGCGTCCTTGGGAACGCCAGTAATCTTTCCTTTCTTCAGATTAATTTTGGCACACTTGTCCAAACCAAAGTCCATCCCAACCTCTCCTGTGTAGTTCTTGACGATATTTATACCAGTTTGAAGTTTGCTTTTATTAGAGGCATAGATCTTCAGGTCATCCATATAGAATACATGTGTGACATTATGCTCGCGCTGATTAGTGACTCCACACAAGTATCCGGGAGAATTTCGTAGTGCGAGAGATAGAGGCAGAAGTGAGATGCAAAAAAGCAAAGGGCTCATGGCATCACCTTGAAAGACGCCCCTCTGGAAGGTGACGTTGTTCGTTGTCACACGATAATTTCTAGATGAGATAGTAAATCTAGTTTTCCAAAGAGGCATCAATCTCTCTATGCATCTCACTATGTGTGGATGTACCTTCAAGCTTTCCAACAGACAGATGATAAGTCTATGAGAGGTTGAATCGAAAACTATCCGCTAGTCAATCCAGGCCATTGGCAGGACGCGCTGATGGGCTGCAGCGTCTTTACAGACACACCTGTCAATTAGCAGGTTCTCTCGACAGCCTGCTACACCTTTTTTCGAGCCACGTTGTTCGTACATCTCTCGCCATACAGGCTCAATTCGTCGAACAATCCTGTTGTTTACGACAGCTGTATAGATCTTATACAATGTGCTCAAACAAGTTATTGTCCTGTAATTCTCTGGGTTGGACAATTTGCCTTTTTTCGGCAGGAGTATAGTACGTCCTAACACCAGCCACTGTGGAATGGGCGTCTCCGACTTTAAATATGAGGTGAATATGCGGGCCAAATGTTGGTGTGTAAAAGTAAACTTCTTCCACCAGAAGTTCTTTATACAATCTGGTCCAGCAGCGGAAAAGTTCTTCGTGCCTCTAAGTGCCTTTTTCACCTCTTCGGCAGTGACTGGTGGGCATTCCTCCTCAGATTTTATGAGGTTGTCGCAAAACTCCTTGAAGCGGATGACATTGTCAGTATCTTCTTTCAACTCTAGTGTTTTCGGAATCTTGTACACCTCTCTCCAAAAAGTCTCTACTTCCTTGGGCTTGGGTGGATTTTTGACAGAAACATGAAGATCGCTGAAGAGGCGCGATAGGTCAGCGAGAAACTGTTGATTCTCCCTGATCCATCTCTCCTTCTTCTATATTCTCCTCCTTGCGTAAGATAACAGCCGTATTTTGTCAACAATATGCTGCTTGATTGTCAGCAGCTTTGCCTTGTTTAGTGTGTGATTCAAGATCCTTAGTTCTTGGGCGAACTTTTCAACCCGTTCCGTGAACGGTCTACCAGATGTTATGTAGTCAATCACACATTGAACACGGGAACATTGAACACGGGACGCATTCTGTCTTGCCCATCCAATCTTCTTGTTCAGTTGATGCAAGCGTCTTTTAGGCTTTTGATCCATCGTCGGTTTTAGCCTTCGATTTGAATTAGCCAAAGCTCTCGCAGCACCATAAACTGAACAATTGATGGTCCAGAGGTCGGACTCTTGCGAGATATTTCTACGAAGGGAGGCATCCATTTCAGCCAGATCTTGGGGCTTAGGAGGGAGTTGAATGTTAATGTTCCTCCTTGTACTGAAATTTCGATTATCTCTCAAAAGGTGCCTGCTTTCTGCGGTTGGTGATAATGCCGCTTCCTCATCTTCGTCTGCAGCTTGATCAAGCAGCGGTTGGGAAAGCGCTCCGCGTACATATCCATTTTTTCGGAGGACTTCTAACAGTTTTATAGCGTGCTTTATAAAAAACTCGCCATGGTCGTTGAAAATATACTAAAAAAGAAGATAAACAAGCTGGACTTTTGAATTTAAAAATAAAATATTGTTAAAATTTTGCATTCTAATCAAAATTTGAGGGAGAAGAACATTTACGAAGTCACACATTCAACTACAACACGTAAATATTAGAATTAGAGTGCTGATTAGGAATCTTTAATAATATTTTTTAAATAAAATACAAAGTAGGAAATCATTTTTTCAGTAAAGGATAAAATAAGCATAGGACTAGCGTTTAAGAGATTTCAAGAGAACAATTGTTAATATAATATTTAAAATTGTAAAACGTGTTGTTCTTGAATGTGCCAGTTTGTAAATATTCATCTCCCTCAAATTTTGATTAGAATGTAGAATTTTAATAATATTTACTTGTTACTTCTCGAACCAACGGCCATACCACGCTGAAAAACCCAGTTCTCGTCAGATCACTGAAGTTAAGCAGCGTTGGACGCGGTTAGTGCTTGGATGGGTGACCATTTAAGAATACTGAGTGCTGTTGGCACATCGTGGGTGTGGTGAGCCCACACTTGTAGTTATTTATAACTACAAGAAACTATCCACCTAGAAACACTACCCGAATCGGGTAGTGTCACGCCTACCCTGAAAGGGAAATGGCTTAATGGTATAATGGTATACTTACCATATGAGCCAAATCAGTTTCTCCGGATTTTTCTCCACAATAAAAAGAAACATTTGCTGAAATTTTAAGAAATGGTAAACAAAATGAAAACGGACGTTTACAGATTATATTTTTAATGTTACAAAACAAATCATTTCTGATTTACCGAACTGATACTTTTTTTTCAAAAAAATTATATTCTCCCGATGTTCCTTTTCATGTTCTTGAGCATAAGTATCACATACCCCGAAGTCCATGTTATACTTAATCGATTCCTACCTTACCAACATTTTTTAATCTTCGCCTGGGGTACTTGCTAGGGAAATTGATCAGCGACCTGGTTCGAAGCAGTGTTGCGAAACGAACTTGTTATTTAAATACACAACACGGGAATTTCAGATTAATCTAAAAATCTATACCCCTTATACCGCCTTGTACAATTGTCTTCGTCACTTTTCTCATATGAACTCCCTGATCCCCGGCTAGAACCGAGTGAGTCACGCTTACCCCGGAAGGGATATAGCTTAATGGTATAATAATAATGAAAAATATAATAGTAGCTCTAAGAAAGCATCCAGAGGCGACTGTTGTCGCCTCCAATGCTCGTGGCCGCTGTGTATGGATAACAGCGGTAGAATACGAACTCCAAACTACACTGTGCTCCTAATTTTGTGCCTACAACATCGTCGCAGAAGATTTCGGACATCGTATTAAATTGACTTATAACATCCTAATTTCATCAGTCGCTTGACTAGGCACGTGGCTATGATGAAAAATCGGGTTCATCCGAGAACAATATTGAAGAAAAAAAATCTGACTGTTGTTACCTGCAACACTCGCGGCCGCTATGTATGGATCACAGCGGTAAAATACGAACTCCAAACTACACTATGCTCCTAATTTTGTACCTACAACATCATCGCAGAAGATTTCAGACATCGTATTAAATTAACTTATAACTCCTCATCTCATCAGTCACTTGACTTAGTCCGTGGCTATGATGAAAAACCGGATTCACCCGAGAACAAGTTTAAATAATAATCTCATAATAATCTCTTCCTCGGTGGCTCAGTTGGTTAGACGCTCGGACTTCACCTTAGAGGTTCGGGGTTCGATCCCTGAGCCGGTACCTCTTGACATTTCTCTATGTACCTTTACCGAGGTTCTGGTGGTTCGGATCCCACCTTAAGCTTTAGGTCCCCCCATCATGCACTTGAATTCAACTCAGTCCGTGAATGATGGGGTAAAAACCAGGCCCCGTGCACACTATTAAAAAATCAATAAAAAAATCTAACTCTAACCAAAAATGCCTTCGACATATTGGGCTGTAACCATCTTAAGCCTGAGACATTAATATTATAATCTCGTACTATATTGGCGTAGGGATGTGGCGACCCCATCGCCCGAGAGCTCCGGCTCTTGCAGTCAGCCACGTTGCTTTGGGCTAACTCTCCAATGCAACGAATTATGCGGTTACACCACCAGTATTGCGCAGTGCCACCCACAATAGGCCTCTCTCGCATGGAGGCCATGGTTCAGTTGGGAGTGGCAATAGGACCGAACCGAGGTGACGACCAGGCAATGGCCCCGGACAAACGCGAGAATGCAATAGTTGAACAACGTGGATGCAAGAAAGGGCTGGTAGGTTGCAGGGAGAACCTGTTAGTAGACAGGTGTATTACCCAGGACTCTATCAGGTATCGACGCAATCTGTCCATGGCTTGGATTGACTACCGTAAGGCATTCGATAACACGAACCATGAGCTACTTATTAAGCTCCTTGAGTGCCTGGAGGTGCATCCAAAGATAGTGAGATGCATACAAGAGCTTATGCTCTTTGGCGGACAAGATTTGTCATAACATCCGACAAAAGACAAGTGACTACAAGCTATGTCACATATAAGAGGGGGGTCTTTCAAGGAGAATCTCTAAGTCCGATACTTTTCTGCATCTCCCACTTTCCTCGATCTATTGTGCTCCGAGGCAAAAGCTCTGGATACCTATGTGGCCCGCTGAACAGAAGAGAATATAAGGACAAACATCTTTTATACATGGATGACCTCAAACTCTTTGCTTCCTGGAAAGAGGACCTTAACATTCTTGTGGAGGCGGCAAATAGGTACTCTAACGCGATTGGCATGAGCTTCGGACTGGACAAGTGTGCCTGCGTCCACCTACACCAAGGAAGACTAGAAACTACATCATCGCTTGACGATCAGGATGTTCAACTCATAGGCGGAAATACCATTCAACATCTTGGTAATGGAGAAACGTATACATATCTTGGAATACCGCAAGCGGAAACCCAAAATGTGCGTGTGTTAAAAACAGCCCTTGGAAAAAGGTATCGCCAAATTTTCAGAAAAATTTGGGCTTCCGAATTATCTGGAAAGAATAAGATCCAGGCGACCAATATGCTGGCCGTTCCTATACTGCTCTACACGTTTGGTGCAGTAAAATGGAACGTCGATGAGTTGAAGCAACTTGACCGAAGCATACGCAAGATGATGACAATCCATCGAAGTCATCATCCTAGATCTTCCGTACCTCGAATATACCTCCCTCGAGATAAAGGGGGTAGAGGCTTGCTAAGCTTAAAGTGTCTTCATCGAAGAACGGTTCTGGCTACAGCCTGCTCAGTTCTAAATAGCAAAGATTCTCTTATGCGACTCGTACATCAACATGAAGGCGTCAATGCTGCGACGTTTCTATACCGTGCCGCAGATAAGGCCGCAGAGGAGCTTGGCCTCCCATTTGATTCCAGCGACACTACACATGACCTAGCATCAATAACACTTTTGGTGCTCGAAAGTCGTGTACAGGAAGCAGAACATACGCTTCTACTAAGAGAACATGCTGACAAGCCCCTTCATGGTAAATTCTACGGCATCATGCGTAGAGTAGAGCTCTCGATGGGTCTGTCCAACATATTTCTCAAGTCTGCTGGATTAAAATCGGAGACTGAGGGATTTCTTTTTGCCTGTCAAGACGGCGTTATAGACACCTTAGTTTACAGCGAGCGCATAATGAATATACCTGTAGGCGAGACCAACTGCCGAGCGTGCAAGCAAGAGCCAGAAACACTTGGACATGTTCTCGGTGGATGCTCAAAATATGCACGCTACGGGTACATAGAGAGACACAATGCGGCTCTAAAAGTGTTATATTACCATCTTAGGCACTTCTATGGTGTTGATCTATTGCCCGTCTTGCCATACGCCCAGGGGGAACTCGAGTCCGTTGTGGAGAATGATCAGTGTGAGATCTACTGGAATTTTAAGCAAACAATCATCTGGGGAAAAGAGGAAGGCGATAGGGTAATTGAGAGTCTTGGCATAGAGAATTGATTTTAACAACATTCTCAATTACTCAACTACAGAATCGATCGGAGAAAGTGGATTTGACTGATATAAAGGATCAGAAATCCTGGAATTATATGTAGAACTGAGATAAAAAATAATAAAATTTGCTATGTTATAGTTTTCTATTTTTCATATCAGTTGTTAGAAAATATGATAAAAAAGACAAATGAGGAAAATTTGATCCGTTTCTTATATCGTAAAAAAAAGTATTCAAACTACGGCCCTAAGGTTTTTTTATTCGCCCCATGAGGTGAAGACAGCCGAGCGTATACACAAATACTGTGAGAAGCCTTGGAAAAAATCTGCTTCTTATTGAAATACCAAATTTCAAAAATATGAAAAATGAGGAAAATTTGGTTACTTAGACAACTATGCTAGAAGCTTATCTTTTAGTCCGATTCTCTTCGGAGATCGCTCAAATTGAAGCTCTTGGAATGTAGAATTAAGATCAAAAATAAAAGAGTCAAATTAAAGCTGTTGACATGTAGACTTGAGATGAAAAATAAAAATTTGCTATGTTACATTTTTCTTTTTTTTATATTAGTGGTTTAATAAAAAGAAAAATATAAAAATAACCATTTATTTTTAATTAAAGTCCATGCCTACGAAAACTTTAATTGAGGTTGATTGCCGATTTCTTCTCGGACTGATTTTCTTAACAACTCATGACCACACAAAATGGCATATCGTTAAAAATGTTGTGAAATTAAAAAGGGACACTAAGGAAAGTTTATAATTTCCATGGTCCTAAATTTTTAGAATTACAAAAAACTTATTGTTCTAATTATGCAAATTTAGGATCATAATCCAGGCATCTGGTAGTTTGGCGCCCGAAAAAATAACTACAGTAAAATTTTTAATGAGAAAGCTCCGTTAAGGGGTCCTCTTTTTTTGTTGTTTGTATGGTTTTTTGTTGGTTTTTTTTTGTTGGAAACAGATCCAAAATTTACTTTTGCGTGGGAGGATTATTCCCATTGCATTGTAGAGCAGAATTTTCAACAGGAAAAAGAAAGTGAACAAAATTACGAGAAAACTAGAAAAATAACCTGCTATCTTTAATAGGTTCCGAAATATGGCATTTTGAAAAATCCCCCTTTTTTGGATTTTCAGCGGAAAATCACTAAGTTTCAAAAAATACTGTGTACCTTTGAACCTGATTACTGTATGTAAAAGTGTTCCACAGGTGAGTGAAGGTAGACTCAATTTGCTGTACTTCCAAAAAAGAATAATGACCTACTTATAATAGGTCATAAGTTATGACCTCTTAAAATTCAATAATTTGGCCTGTTTTTTTTTCTCTAAGGTTTCAAAAATTCAATTTTTTGTAACAAAATCGTGTCATTACCACTTTTGAGTACTTTTATGAAAAAGCAATTATAATTGATGAAAAATGTGTAATATGTCATTTTTTATTGATAAACAAATCATTTTTTAATCATTGCTTATAACAAAATATTTACATCAGTACTTTCTCTGCATTTTATTTCATGTTTATCTCCAGGACACTTTTAATTCGCCGTGAATGTTGTATAAATTGTAAATAATATGCTGTGACAATTTTTTCGCATTAAAAATAAGAACAATAATTGAATGTAGTATTGGAAGGAATACTGTTCTTGCGATCTTATGCTGAAAATATGGTGTCTCCTAGGCTTTGCAATGTATAGTAAGTAATTGATTAGTCGAAAGTAATTACATATCAAATGTATAATTCATTCAATTAAAAAATAAAATAATTCATAATTTTTTAATCAACTAATTCATTAGCTACTCATTTTGCAATTACTTAATTTTAACGTAATGAACTATGTAATACAATTATTTAAATAATTTTCATTTGCAACCAATTTATTTAATTACTTATTTAATCATTAATCTTTTTAATTAATGAATTACGTTTGATATGTAATTACTTTCAACTAATGTATTACTTACTATATGTGACGTGGAACAAAGAAACCAGCCTTAGGACCGAAAATGAGTTTACGAGGAAAAGCAAATCAAATTGAAAGAAAGACGAGCAGGTGGCAAAGGGGCTCTCGTACTAACGCAGTTGAGCGGTCCGTATCTGTGTGAAGGCTCGAGAACGCTGACTACGACTGACTATACGGTCAAACATGAACGATAGCAATGAATAATAATCATATTATGTATTATTTTCATGTTTTATTGCGACTTGTAAAACAAAATTGAAAAAGGCCTGGAAAAACTATGAGAAAAAACGGTCTAATCGCGCGCATCGAGTGGTGATCAACACGAGGCGTGAGAGTGTTGGTGCAAGAGTCGAGCGCGAAGCGAAAATATCACCTCCCAACTTTGAGCTCCACAAAATTCAATTTTGATCGTGGAGCAATGGGGATTTTTCAATTCGACATGGGAAATCCTCATTATTCAGAATCATCAAAAACAGGAAAATCGACTTTTTTGTCTTAAGGCTGGTTTCTTCGTTCCACGTCACATATGCTGAAATGCCTAGGAGCACAAGCATTTTCAGCATAAGATCACAAGAACACTTTCCCAATACTTTATTGTTCTTCTTTTTAATGTTTTAATGTTTTTAATGTATTTTTTAGTACTCAAAAAGTACTCAAAAGTTATACAAAATTATTTAAAAACTATTTGTTTATTGATAAAAAACATATTACAGATTTCCATTAAATTATAATCACTTTTGTAGAAATATGGCCGTAGTTCTAATTTACGGTACGCTCAGGTGCCTCTACACAGGAAGAGTCCATTTCTCTAGGTCATAACTCATGACCTATTAGGGCTAGGGACCGCAAAATGCTAAATTCCCCACGAAATCATTATTGCAATGTGATAAAACTTCGTTTCATAAATGTCTCTGATTAATTTTTCACGCTAATCGACGCTACCGCCATCTCTTGGTATTAAAAAGAATCAGTAAAAACTCGGCGAATCCCGAGTCTTTATTATTTTTAATAACTATACATAACCTACATAACAGTAGATGCTTTTTTTCTTCTGGGGGGCTTCGCCCCCGAACCACCCGTTCCCACCACCCCTTGTTACGCACTTAAAAAAAATTGTATGAGCAACTCGTGCGGGGCCACCGATCCCAGCGGGCACGAAATTTAAGAACGTAATTGGAACGTCCTAAAAAAGTTTCTTGGACGTACAAGTCAAAAGACGTTATTTGAACGTTTCAAAAACTGTCCTAAATCAGACCAAATAATGTTCTGAAAATGTTTCATTCATGTTCCAAATACGTCCTTAAAACGTCTCTGAAATTTTTGAATCCTCGCAAATTCCAAAATAATGCGACTAAAAGACTTTCTTTTTCTAGATGTACGCAGGTTTTTATACACTTTATTTCATCCTCTGGCAATTGAACCAGGGACGATTTATTTTGAAAAAACGGAACTACAGTTTTTTCCCCTACAAGCACGCAAAAATGGTCAATTTAGAGAGGCCATAACTTATGATCTATTATGGGTAGGACATTTTTTTCTTTTTTGGAATTTCAGAAAATTGAGTTTACTTTCACTCACCTGTGGGACACTCATTCATAAAGTAATCAGGTTTAAAGGTACAGTTTTTTTTTTAACTTAGTGATTTTCCACTAAAAACCCAAAAAAGTGGGGATTTTTCTAAATACCATAACTCGGAACCTATTAAAGATAGCAGGTTATTTTTTTCAGTTTTTCTCATAATTTTGTTCACTTTCTTTTTCTTGTTGAAAATTCTTCTGTACAATGCAATGAGAATGATCCATCCACACAAAAGTAACTTTTGGATCTGTTTTCAACAAAAAAAAAAAAAACCCATTTGGAAATTGATCTGTTCTAGATATTTTGATATGTCAAAAAGGACACCTTGACGAAGCTTTCTCATAAGAAAATTTACTGTAGTTATTTTTTTTGGGAATTTTAAGCATTTTAAGAGATGATGCCTGGACTTATCAAAAAACCTTCCTTAGTGCCATTTATTTAACTTACAATAATTCTTAACTCGATCTCAATTCGTGTGGATGTGAGTTGTTTTACAAAAAAAGGTAAGGTAGGCATCGGTTAAATATGACATGGCCTTAATAAATTCAAAAGTGTTTATAGACATTTTTACAAAAAATTACTATTCTCACATTATTGTATGTACTTTATACTAGTTTATTGTATTTTATTGTGAAAATACATTTCCATCACGGTTGACATTCGAAATAATAACTCTAATAGCACGGAACACGTTTCCGGAACGTGTAAAATGTACGCCGCTTGGGAAAGTTCCAGGAACGTTCCACTGGGACCTGAGGGGAACCTTCTGTTATTGTCATTCTTGAGTTTTGAGTACCGCATATACTACACTATAATATGATATCCATATCATAAACTGACATCGCTTTTGACCTATCACTTACGGTATACTCGATATTTATTGATAATAATAACAATAACAATAACAGTAATTCATGTTTGGAACGTTCCCAAGCAGCGGACATTTTACATGTTCCGGGAACGTTCCGTGCTATTAGGCTATTTATACGTATATAACAGTAATGAGAAAAGATCTAATTTTAAATTAGGTTCTCGGTTTCAAAAAATTATGTCCAGTTAAAAGCGTTCGTAACTAGTAACTGATAAAATCTTTATTAAAATTTAGTCCTGACCTCAATGCACTTTCGAGGGATTCTTGAAGCAGAATATCTGGTACAGATTCCTTATCTAGTTCACGTGATATATTCTGTTGTTTTAAGCATAAATATCGTCTTATAGAATATATATGTACCAGAACACGAGCCATGCAAGAGTTTTGTAGTCTATTTATTTATCTTTCAAGTGATATGAGTAGGTATTAATTACTATATGATTTACCCAATATGTATTACTTAATTGCAGTATCAAAAATACATCAGTCATATCTTCGAAACGTATAATTGAAATATATGATTTGTTTATTGAAACCATTCTGTAATATCCAAATGAATAATGGGCATTTCCCAGGGTTGTCAAATGGATCTTTGCCCAAGTCGCCCAAACTTGACAAATAAACGAAAATAAATGAAAAACAAATTCCCCAATCTTGCAATCCTGACAATGCCTCACTGAAGCAATCAAAATGGTTCCAGGGTAAAACTGAATACCCCCCAATCAGAAAAGCTTGTCAAATCACTATCCACACTCTAAATTTGAATCAGAAAATTTTGTACTGATTCAATTAGCCATTAGCAAAGCATGTTTTGACTGAAAGTCTGTTATTTTTAATAACAAAATAATCGATTTAGCAGATGAAACGGTAAAAATTGATTGCGAATCAGTTACTTTAGACTGATTGTAATAAGAAATGCATAACCTTTGGGCCTTGCTTGGCTGACGATTATCAGTATTGGGCCAGTAATGACATTCCAATGGTCACCATTGACAATTTTCTACTAAGACAAAATAAGTTGAGTGTTCGCGAATGCAGCTGAACTCAAAGTTTAATTATGAAGTTCAGAGAGGTTATCGGTTAAGTAGAAGAAAAGTCAACTAATCATTCAACCAACATATACATTTCTCGCTTCCTTCCTTTTTCTTATTGGTTCATCATTCGGTAATCTCTTAAAACCAACGCAATTCCGATAAATCACCCGTATAAATACTCCAACATTATCGTCTCATCCCCTCATTATCGTTCGTCGTGTTTCATTGTCTCCATCAAATTCGGTATACGAGAGTGATTTCTGTACAATTGTACATCCGAACATTTGAATTATCTACTCATTTCATTAGTTATCAGTGTCAATAGTCACGAAACGAGCTGATCATCAAACGTGTAAGTTAATTCAAGCTTTCGGCTAAAGCTGGGATATGTTTTCCTCAAGTGAAAAAATATTCAATAAAAAGTTTTGCAAAATTACATTCACATTTCTGGTATAGAAAAGATTCTAATGGAGAAAGTATCAACTTTGTAACCCTCTTTTATTTTTTCCGACATGATTCAACGTATGCATATTTTCCTTAAAAATCATTATTTATTATCCTTGATTACTCTCTTCGAAAACAAAATCTACTCGGAATCGGTAGCACAAAAAAACAGCTTACTGTGTTTACTTTCGACGAAATATTACTTATCACTTATTGTCAACAGATCTTTAGATCTATCTATATCTATTTTATTATTTATGGAATTGATTTTATGTGTACCAGGATCATGTCTGTTTTTCAATATTAATCAGTGAGCATCATGCATAAATCATCGCTACAATTCCTAATTATCTACCCAGCTACATTCACGCAAATTGGAACAATAGAACTTTCCTTTATTTACAGATAAATACAAAATTTAGCATGAATAAAGTGTCTTCGAGTTCTCTGAGCGAAAAACAGTTTCTCCACTGATTTTTCGTCTATTTTGTTATCATGCCTGTTTAATCTGTTTTACTGCTTCCAGACTCGGGAAAGTTTTCGATATATAAGTGAAAAAAATCAGTCTGAGCCGAAGGGCCAGAGGCATGTACTCTACAAAATCATGCTTTTCCCTCATCAAAACAGCGGATTTCATCCAGTATTAATGTTGCCGTTGCACGATGAAGATTCACGTTAGTAACAAAAGAAATCACGTAGAATCTTATGCGCAACCATACTCATTCCTTATTGAGAAATCGGGAATCTTATGTAAATAAATTCAAGTATTGTACAATTGTAATGTTTTTAATTGCATTATTGATCTATTATATCATGTGCAAGTCAAAATACAACAAATGACTTCTGACGTCGACGACTCTTGTTTGCGTCTTTCTCTTTGCGAGATATCGGGAAAAAAATAAGAAGAATTGAAGTCCAGTATCGTCCAGTTACACTTATTGACATCTAATATTTTCTGGTACCAATCAGACTTCGCGGAGAGAAGATGCCTGATTTCTCAAGCTTTTATCGCGTCCTAATAACCTTGATTAGATTTGCGCCAATCCAGAGATCATGAATATTAACGAAATTCCTCCACTGGTCGGGTTTGATTTTCTTTTCAATTTAGAAAATTATGAAAATATTCTAAAGTATAGATTAATTATGAGCAGTAGAATAACAAGGAGAAAATTCATCCACAATATTCACATCACTCAGATTTAGAACACTCAAAACCTAGAAAGAATTGATCACTTTGCAATTTTCTGTTTTAGATTAAGCTTGTTATGCTACAGCATGCAAGTAAACCTTAAATAACATTAATTCTATTCTGCTAATGAACTTTGTCCAGTGGAGAATCGACCTATGACTTGTAACACTTGAGAAAAGAAGTTTGCTTCGTAACATGCACTGCAGAAGTGATTGTCATTAAAATTTTCAATGAGATATTTTTATTCAGTATCAAAACAGTAAAATTGAGCTGACATCAGCAGACCGGACGGATGCTTTTTTTTCTGTAGAATTTCCTTGGCCGCGATCAAATCAAACTTCTTTTTCTAGTTTCACGTGATAATTAAGAGAAGGAAATGTAATGAATTGGAGTTGGTTTGGTTACAGGAGCGTGCGATCCTGCCAAATTACAAGAGGGTGCCTTTGATTCCATCACGATCATCTACCGCGAGTTCGAACCTGGGCCTGGACTGCGCCTCGAATACAACCCTCTTGACGAACGTGAGTCCATTCAACAGCCAAATTACTCTACTTGTCGACAAGAAGAACTCGTCGAGCAATGAGAATCAAAGACCTAATCACTACTATGCGGAGAACCTGAGGAACAATCATCAAAACACTCTTAATAGGTCGCAGATCTATGATCCCCTCGGTAAAGAATTGGGTCCAGACTATAAACAACTAGATCCACTTTTGAAGGAACAACAACGTCCAGTTACCAAAAAGATCATGGATTCACAAACCCCCAAGGACAAAGTCTCTTTCCAGTTCGGAAGGGATCACAAAATCAGTGTATCGACAAAATATGCCTCACAGGTAAGTTGAACCACATAAAAATCTAATTTTCCTTAATGTGAAGAACAAATTACTTCTGAGTATGCAAACTGACAAGGTATATCCAACACACTCGGAAAAAAATTTGTCCATTCCATGAAATCGTTTGGTTGGCTGCATTTGGTTCATTTAGAAAAAATTGGTTAAGTGAGCAAAATTTGCGGTAAGTAGGCCACACTCGTTTGCATAAATCAACCAAAGTTCTTGGTTGTTTCGTTTTGTTAATTTCACCAAATATTTTCTTGATTTAATCAAATATTTTCCCGAGTGAATCTTTCAAGGCGATATTTAAAAAAGAACTACATATTTATTTCATTATGCTCACTCGATATTGTCACTTTATTTCTTAAAGTTAATGAATCATCAATTCAGCTGGTAAATAATGAAAAAATCATCGAATAAGATGCCATTTGAACTTATTCGCTAAAATAGCAAATAATTGTGATTATTTGTTACAAATGGAGATAAAACCCAGAGACCGATATTTCCTCTTTGCAAAAAGAAACATTGTTCTCAATACTATTGGACTGGTTTATTTCCATACCGAGCAAGTCACGCCTACCCCGAAAGGGAAATGGCTTAATGGTATAATAATAATAATCGTTCTATCGTTCAAGGAAAAACATTGAAAAGTTTCCTTCTTTATTCGAAAAAGACCCCGTTTTTTAACAAAAAAAGCCCAAAATACGATTTGAGAAAAGTTAAACATTTAAAAACTAGATTTATAATTAGTAGAATTATATTAAAGGCTAAATATATTTGAATAATAGAAGATACCTCCTTTTATTACATATGTATTTATAATAATGTGTGAAAGATTAAATTATTATGTACATGCTACATTATTTTCTATCATTGACAAATTTTTAATGAATTTAAAGTTACGTAAACAAAGATGTTTGTATTGTTTAAATATTCTGATCCTAATTTCTTAAAACTTTAAATATATAATTAATACATAATTGAGCCGTTCTCTATAAAAACCAACTAAGTCGACTTAGGGTTTGGCACGAAATTCCCAAAGAAACTTTTCAAAATATGTTTTTACAAATCAAAAAATTGCATGTATTTAGATTGAAAACATTTTAAAAACCCATAGCATATCCTTTTTGGTTTGGAAAAAGACATTTTGAAAAGTTTCTTCGACAATTTTGTGCCAGAACCTAAGTCGACTTTAGTCGGTTTTTTTACAGAGAACGGCTTAATTAATATGGCCACTTTTGAGTAAGTATAAACACATCTCTAAACACAATACTTCAACATATGGATCATTTCAAATTAACTTCTGAATACGACACACGTAAACTTTGTATATCAAAGTTCTTAATTATAATATATTGCCGTGACAGGATGCTTAAAAATTATTTTTAAAGTGTAATGCGGGTAGCGGTAACCAATAATATCCAGCGGTTGCTTTTGAAACACCGATCTTCATTTTGAGGTTCACATAGATGACTTAAGGTATTTCACATTTAGCAAATTAATTAATTTTTTCTATAATTCGCGAAAAAGTGCCAGTTTTTCCACCTGTTTTTGGTGTAAAAAGTTACCGATTTTTGCTCGATGACGTGGCGCATGCGCAGTGCCGACCTTTCCGGGCAACAGTGACAAAAGTGGACAGATGCAGTGGAAAAAGTAAATGGACAGTGGAAAAAGTAAATGTTATTTCGGGTGGGTTCGTGCTGCCTCGGGTGGACTCGTGCATCGTGCGCAGCCAACTTCATTCTATTTTCCGACTGTCGTCCCTAACCTAAAAGCAATTTCCTGAAAAGTCTCGAGTTGTGTATTTTGTATGTACTTTTGTCACTTGGTAAAAGCAAAAAAACACCGTCAGTTTCTCCGAAAATACTGTGCTTGGTTTTTTTCACGAAAAATCGGAAGTTTTGAAGCCCTCAACTTTATGGGCCAACTATTCAATTGTGAGAACCAGCTTATTATTACTGCCATATTATTGCCATGGTTTTGATAATTGCCATTGTCATTGTTGCGTCAATCGACAAAAAATCGCCTTCTTTTTACACAAAAAACAGGTAAACAAAAACTAGCACTTTTTAACAAATTATAGAAAAAGTATCGTGTCCCACACATTGAAAAAGCGACGATTTAAAACTCGTGTGATAGCCACCCTCGCTCCGCTCGGGTAGCTAACTTCACACTCGTTTTAAATCTCTCGCTTTTTCAACTTGTAGCACAATATACTATTAATGGTTTATTTTCAGAATTGTTGACAAAACATTCTTTAAAGATATATTGAAAAAATATGTAGATTGTATGCATTTAATACGACAGTGCTAGACAGAATAACATTCATAAAGTGCGTTGCTCTAAATTTTTCTAAAAAAGTAAAACTTGTACACATTTTTTGCTAATTGACCATATTTCTTTAATAATCTTTGTGTTATTTAAGGAATTTAATTAGCTCACGAGATATACTGATAAAATTTAAGATTTAAAGCGTCGAAAAAAATAAATATTTCATGAAATATTAATTATCAAAGAACAAACCTAAGGGGGTATAGTTGAAGTTCACAAGTTAAAAAATACGTTTACGTACTTTTCGAAGAATTTTCTTATGATATTCCTTGCAAAATCGTTCGAACACATTGGAAATCGTTTCCCCGCAATTTTCAAAGGTAACTTAAGTTCAAACAACTGATATAATTTAGCTTCTTGTTCTCGAAATATACATAAAAAGCTGCGGTGGACGTAGTTGATACGAATTTCGAGGAAAGGGATAAATATAATTGTAAAAAATTATTTAAAGAATTCAGATTATAAAAAACAATTTTTCGAAAGTCCTGAACAGTTTTTAAATTCATTAAACAAAAAAACATTTAATTATAACTATGAAATGTCTAGAAATACTAATCGAAGTCTTTAATTTGGACCAGGAGACAAAGCTCGTCATTTATGCACGATATCCCCCCCCCCCCCAAATTAAGGCTATGAAGTTAGCGGGGGATAAGAATTCCGAAATTAATTTTACGGATAAAAGTGCATGTTTACCCTTAACATCGAGATATTTTAGGTGATCATATTTAATGTGTAACAATAGGACAGCCATCTAGGTTAAAGGTTAGTTTCTGTAGATATTAAAGATTTGCAACGCAGAGCGCTCTTACCTCGAAGAAGTTTTTGGAGCTGAAACAGCACTTCCGTCAACTATTTTACTCTATCCAAACAATTTACAGCATCATTGTTAATATTTCTGAATAAAATATTAGTAATCATCATTTTTCCACAACTTCACGTAGAACACGAAATGACATCGAACGATATTGACTACATATAAGCTTCATCAAGCGGCCGACAGAGGTCTGACGTGTTTTTCTAGACGAGTTTAACATCGTCGATGTTTCAGCTTAACATAAAAATAGATTTAAGCTTAATATCTCAAAAATATAGTAGATGTTATGTATTAATAACTGTATGTTTGGCTGTACTATGTTATACTTTGAATATCTATTATTGAACTCCTGCTTACGTCGTCTATCTTCATTTTTTCGACGGTGGCGTCCTCAAGATTTCAGATCCCAAGAAATATATCTTATAATTGCATTCACAGTTCACTGATAAGAATTTAGTGGATCAAAATACTGAATGAATAAATAATGTGCTTTATATGCATCGCGTGTGAATTCCTGGTGAGGCAATCGTTTTGTAAGGTTAATGACTTGGCGATTACATTTTACTTATTTTCTTTGGCGGTTCGAAATCTTGTTCCTTAAATACATAGGACGTACCATAAGTCAGATTCTATTTAAATTTTGCTACCTACATTATTATTTTTATTATTGTTTTTGATAATAAAATTTGATTTAATGAGGGTAATAATAGACTATATTTTGATAACGTCTATGCAAATTATTCTTTTGTTATTGATACTTTGTCATATAATTATTGTCTACATTTTCCAAAATTAATGTATCCGCGCATTTTTTCTATTTGTAATTCTGCATCACAATCGTTTTTCATTTTTTATTATACCCTTTCAATATCGCTGTTTTCTTCTTCTAATTGTATAGCTAGATTCATATTTATACTTTTTTTGCAACCTTCTAAAATTCTTCCGCATATCCGCAGAGCTTGGTTCATTTTTCAAAATTTTGATAAATTTATAATTAATTTAAATTTGTGAACCTTCCTGTAGCTAATTATCAAGCCCTCTGGTTAAAGTGTTTTATTTAACCCTTGTGTTGCCACCCGGGTACCCGGGTACCCATCGGCATTCGTTTTGTTAAATAACTTTCTTTCTAATAAAGATAGGCTGAATGCTTCTCGAATCTACATGAATGAACCGATTCTCTATCGAAATTTGCATTGCACATATTTTTAGAAATTTTTTAGCTTGAAATATTTTGCAATTGAAAAATAAAGCACGCCTGAGCCACCCGGGTACCCGGGTACACCGACAGAAAACCTGAGCCACTAGAGAAATCCTGACCTCGGATTTGGATTCAGCACGCCAAATACTAGGAATACCTTCCTAGAATATGAATAATTAAATATCGATTGAATACACATAGTTATTTCAAGTTACAATGGACTTTTAACAACAATTTCGTGGGCGGGGTACCCGGGTGGCAGATACTGTGAGTTTTTTTGGGTGGCAACACAAGGGTTAAGGAAGGAAATCTAATTAAGTGAATTCGTAATTAAACATTTTTTCAACCATTTCCATTGCTTTTATATCGCGTTTCAAAAGTTATGACTCTAACATGCTAAAAAAAAATAAAAATAATTAGCATTTTCTGAAAAATTGAATAAAAGCCTTTTATTTGTATTGCACTTGGGTATAGTACAGCGCGTAGAGTGTAGACTATAGAGCACAATAAGTAGAGAAAAACGAGTTCGGTCAGGCAATACTCAGAGAAAAAAATTGTCCTAGATTGAATGCAATGTCCGCGAAAAAAAAATTGTTTCATTTCAAGTGAATTATATTAAAACAAAATAATTTCTAACTTATTAAATTCTAACGCGATAGTAAATTTACAACATTATTTTTTGATTCTTGAATCCCAGATGCTTTTTTGAGTGCAATTTAATTGTGATAAATCACTATTTTGAACATGGTGTTTTTGTTTAATAGGGATAAAAAATAACTTTAAATATGATAATTAGGTATTACGTATATTTTCGTTTGAAGTAATGAAGTTGAAGAAATAATTAAAGACAGCTTTGATCAGAGGGCAAAATTTGATCCCGAAAAAGTGACACTCCTGGGAAATGCATCGTGACTTAATCAAAAATATAATTAAGCGCGTGTTGGTCAAGGTCAATGAAATCACCAGTTAAATAATCTTATGTCACCTCGTGTTGGTATGCATGTGATTCGCGTAATATCGTAACCCTAAAAGCATAAGGTGCTATCTCACTTTTTTTTGCCAAAATGAGTTAATGACTCCAAAAGGTAGTTTAATGAAATCTGTTCGCATAATTTTAATCTTATTGTAAAATATATTGTCTAAATAGGTAAAATTTATAAAATAAAATATGCACGAGAAAAATGTGTAGAACCACGAGGTGCTACCTAGTCCCACGTTGCCAAATTACAATCATGCAAATAAAAAAATATGACAATCAGTGCAAAATTCAAGACGGCTTCCAACGTCAAAATTATAAAAGATTAATGTATAGCAACGTTGTGAACATTCAAATTTATTTTTTATACAAGACAATTGAAAAGGAAACCAACTTCATACTGATCTTACAGTCTCAAGGTACTATCTCCATGCAAGTTGCCATACTTTTGAACAACGAAGTTCTATCTTAAAATTCAATGATTTATTACTCTGAAGTTTTAGCATTCGTAAAGCTAAATCTTGTATCAGTCTTCTAATTAGGTATTTTCACTTAACCACCAGCTAAATTCACTTCGTTTAGTACTAAGGGGTAAACAATGGATTAAGTGCATGGGATTTAGTCCATTTTGGCCCAATTTTGTTAATATCCTCGTAAAAACTAATTTTTCTATATAAATGTATTTGAAAATTATTGTTTATTTCTTAAGAACTAAGTAATGAAATAATAAAATGATAATAATTATTATTTATTACGAAGATATTACAAAAATTAAGTTTTGTCCCATGCATTTGGTGCCACTGTTTAATAGTAAGGAGTGGTATCACCGCATCCCATATGTTTGGTGAGCAGAGGTGGGAGAAACCAGGGGCATAACACGATTATTTTTTTACGTGAGAAGTTGTAGGCTCCGGAAGCTACGATCATGGTTCTTTAAAAGCAACCAATCCCGACGCAACTGGAACGTGTACGTCATCCGCTTCTGCTCCTTCTGTCCTAGAAGGTAAGCAAGAGCGGGAAATTTACGCGAGATAACATCGGGCAACACTGTTCCTTGGAGTCAGGTCTCTAGCCGCGGATGATCTTACGCGGCAGACGGGACAGTTGGAGATGAAGTTTCACCTCTGGATACTTTTTTAGAGCTACCAGTCTTTGTAGAATGTTATGAGGAACAGTGTTGACGGACCAGATGAAGTGATCCCAGAAGAACAGCCTTTTGCATCCGGTTCGCGATGGAATGAGCCTGACGCTGGCAAGCCGGAATCTTGTTGAGTTGGCTAATAAATGAAGCTTTCATACCTCCAAGACAGCCGATTATGAGAACTACAAGATGGACTTTGAAGCCTTGGTAGAGCCTGCTTAGCTCGAAAAGAAGTGCTTGATATTTCGCCCGTTTTTCTTCCTCCTTTGCCGTGATATTACCATCGGCTGGTGCCGAGAATTCAATCACGTAAATGATCTTGTTCTTCAGATCTTGGAGGACAATATCAGGCTTCGTAGCACTGATACGTTGAGTGGTCGAGAATGAGAAATTCCAGTAGATCTTACACTGATTATTCTCCACAACGGACTCGAGTTCCCCCTGGGCGTATGGCAAGACGGGCAATAGATCAACACAATAGAAGTGCCTCAGATGGTAATATAACACTTTTAGAGCCGCATTGTGTCTCTCTATGTACCCGAAACACGATTATTATTATTATTATTATTATGATTATTATTATAGTTCCCAATTTGACTCAGCGGGAAAAATGCGAAACTGCAGCGCTGATCGCCTTTCGCCCAATTATCTTTTTTAAATTTAAATGAAATATTAGAATTCATGAATTTTTTCGATTATATTCACATTTATAGAATATTAATGCGATATAAACATCTGATTTTTTAGTTATGAATCAAACATATATAAGTTACGTGTAAAAGAAGGTGTAATTTATGATAACAATATTTGATACTCTTGTTATCTTTATATTTATATTATGCACTGTGATTATGTATACCTAAACTCGTAAAATAACACGTAAACTAGTAAAATACCGACGTCCAACAGTGGGAATTTACCAAAAAAAAAAGGAAAAATTCTAAAACTTTTTATGAAACTCGTTAGGCGGGTTACACGTAAAGAGATTTCAAAGGTTATATTTTGACATCGGATGTTGACACGTCCATTTTGGTTATTTTGAAATTCATGAGTCTTTTGTCAAAATTCAAACACAACATTTTGGCGAAAGGCGATCAGCGGCACAGTTTCGCTGTTTCTCCACTGAGTCAAGCTGGGAACCCACTTCCTATAGACTGGAATGGCTGGCGTGACATACCCCTGGGAGAAACAACCTCCACGAGATCGCTAATGTTTGCCAAGCATACAAATTTCAGCTCGCAACCCTGCACATGTGCATTGCTGTTGTCGTCTATGTTATATTTTGACATCTTGATGCATTTGTAGGTTATGTTCGTGCGGCAGAAAACAAAACACGCAGTCAAACCGGCAACTGTTAGTGGCAACAGCAATGCGCATGTGCAGGATGGCGAGCCTGGTTTGTATGCTTGGCAAACACTAGTAATCTCTTGGAGGTTGCTCGTCCCACTTCCCATGTACAGGGATACTACTCCTTACTATTCCTTCGTGCCGCAAACATATAAAAAATTGCTTCCCTAATAGCACGGAACGTTCCGCGGGAACCTTCGGAACGTTCCCGGAACGTGTAAAATGTCCGCCGTTTGGAAACGTTCCTGGAACGTTTCAAACAGAAATAACCGTTATTGTTATTATTATCAATAAATATCGCGTAAACCATAAGAGCCCGGTGGGAACAAACGTTAAATAACATCATTAGAACGGCTAAAAAACGTCCTAAGTCAGTCCAAATAACTTTCCTTAAACAAACAATGTTCCAGAGACGTTTTAAGGACGTATTTGGAACATGAAACGTTTTCAGAACTTCATTTGGTCTGACTTAGGACAGTTTTTGAAACGTTCAAATAACGTCTTTTGACTTGTACGTCTAAGAAACGTTTTTAGGACGTTCAAATTAAATTCTTAAATTTCTTGCCCACTGGGAGACAGGTCAAAATCGATGTCAGTTTATAATATGGATATCATATTATAGGGTATTGTATGCGGTACGCAAAATTAAAAAATGACATCCATTTTTACCTATCTCTTACGGTTTACGAGATAATTGTTGTTAAAAATAACAATAACGGAAAGTTCCCTTCAGGTCCGAGTAGAACGTTCCAAGCGGCGGACATTTTACACGTTCCGGTAACGTTCCGTGCTACTAGGGTTCTCATTATCAGTAAACATCTACATATATACAAAGTACCCAATTTTGAAAAGCGTCTCCTGTAAAGGTAGGAAAACCGACGATAGTACCCTGTGGTTCTCGGGGGGGGGGGGGGTCTCCAAGGGTAAATACTGTATCTACCGTCAATCCCATGCCAATACGTCGGATCTACTCACTCAGCTTTGACACAGAACGGTCAAGAAGGATCCCCATTCTTTATCTCAGTCGAAGTGCCCCGAAGAGTTGCTTCTTGCACAGCAGGAAATAAGGGTCTCTCGATGTTCATACTTTAGAACCGAACCCTTCAAACTAAGATTTTCTTTGAAGGGGTCATACATTTTCTTTGTTTTTTGTCAGAAAAAAAAACCAGGATCGCCAGGCGATCATGCGCCAAGGAGATTTTTTTGGTCCCATGATGCCTTCACGTCGAATCGGTTTGGGTGCAGTTCCGAATAGCTGAATTCTCCGATTTTATTTAAACTCCGCATACTTATGTACTTTGACGCGCTGAATCCGAAAATGATAGTGAAAATTTGCGAACAGGTGATTTTCATGGTGAAACCATGGAAAAACCATAAAAATCATGGATTTTTGCGTTTATCTAAGCCAATACGCAAAATTTTGCAAAATATTACAAAAAAAAGTTATAGCTCTCATTGAGGTACACATTTTTTTCAAGAATTTTTTTCTGCGAGTGATAATTTCCGAGGAAATTAATGATACATCGATTTTCATGAAAAACAGCCCATGAAAATCATTGCTTTTTGAGTTTATCTCAGCCAATACGCAAAATTTTGCAAAATTTTTCAAACAAAAGTTGTAAATCTCATCAAGACACAAATTTTTTGTTGCATGCATTTTTTTGCACGAGTGATAGTTTCCGAGAAAAATTAGTGATGCATGTCAACTCTTTTTTTACTGCTCATTACCCTGGCGACAGGCCCTAAGTGGCGACGAGAGATTGTAAGTAACGGCAGCAAGCAACGTCTCCAACATCTCGTGGGGCGGAAGGCACCCCTGTGACTGGTTACAGAAATGATGTATGTCAAACCCCTACCCCTTCCCAACGTCTTGTAGGGCGGAAAGGCACCCCTGTGACTGTTTACATAAATAATGTATGTCAAACCCCTACCCCTTTCCAACGTCTTGTGGGGGGCGGAAAGGCACCACTGTGACTGGTTACAGAAATAATGTATGTGATACCCCTACCCCTTTCCAACGTCTTGTGGTGGTGGGAGGCAACCCTGTGACTGGTTACAGAAATAATGTTGGTCAAACCCCTACCCCTTTCAAATGTCTCATGGGGGTGCAGGAAGGCATTCCTGTGACTGGTTACAGAAATAATGTTGGTCAAACTCCTACCCCTTTCCAAAGTCTCGTGGGGGCGGGAGGCACCCCTGTGTCTGATTACAGAAATAATGTTAGTCAAACCCCTACCCCTTTCCAATGTCTCGTGAGGGGCGGGAAGGCACCCCTGTGACTGGTTACAGAAATAATATTGGTAAAACCTCTACCCCTTTCCAACGTCTCGTGGGCGGAAGGCACCTCTGTGACTGGTTACAGAAATGATGTTAGTTAAATCCCTACCCCTTTCCGACGTCTCGTGGGGGCGGGAAGTCTTATTGCATTGAAATCTGTTACACTTCATCAGATGTATCGCTAATTTTCTCGAAAAATATCACTCGTAGGAAAAAATGATTAAAACAAAAAATGTGTATCTCAATGAGATCTACAACTTTTGTTTGGAAGATTTTGCAAAATTTTGCGTATTGGCTTAGATAAACGCAAAAAACCATGATTTTTATGGTTTTCTCATGGTTTCGCCATGAAAATCGCCTTGTCGCAAATTTTCACTATCATATTCGTAATCAGCGCGTCAAAATACGTAAATATACAGAGTTTGAAGAAAATCGGAGAATTCAGCTATTCGGAACTTTATCCATCGGTTTCCATAATTGAAACAAAAAATGCAGTGAGATATTCAACTGGTTTTCCGTGTATCTACAACTTTACTCAAATTTCAATATTTATCCCTGAAACTTCCTTAACTTTTTCTATTGATAAATCAGTGAATATCACTGGACATTCAGTGAATTTTCACTGAATGACTGAAAAATGTAACATTGCTCCTGAATTTAAATCAGTGACATCTCACTCATTCAAATTTTGAGAGTGAGCAATCAGTGACTATTCACGGAAAGAGTGATTTTTTTACTGTTTATCCTTTTTCTACAGACTTTTTAGTGATTTTTCAATGATTGAATCGTACAGATAATTTCCAATAATTAAATTTAAAATATAAATTTGAACCTATTTTTCATTCTCAGAAAAAATATGCCTTTGTTATTTGCATTTATAATATAAGAATTTAAATGGACAACTTTTCAAACAACTAAAATATGTATATTTCAAGTCAGTGTTTATAAATTTAACCAATTTTGCAAGAAATAAAAGAAGGATTAAACAATGTTTTAATTACATAATAAACGCTTGGCAATTTTTAAATTCAAAGTACGGAGTATGAACAAAACTTTTACGTTCGACGA
This sequence comes from Andricus curvator, assembly GCA_932195095.1. Lineage (NCBI taxonomy): Eukaryota > Metazoa > Arthropoda > Insecta > Hymenoptera > Cynipidae > Andricus > Andricus curvator. The sequence continues at coordinate 197,886 of CAKNYM010053311.1, read as the reverse complement.
TACTTTCAGTAGTACAAATGTGATTAAAACCAGGCGTTGAACGTAATTCAACATTCCTATTTTGTCTTGTTTATTTACTCTTTTTTTTATTTATAAAATATATGAATATTTAATAGAAAAATTTATAAATTCAAGTTTGAAGCTTTTTTATCCTTGACCTATTTTTTAAATCTAGTTACAGTTATAGAGGTAATGGAAGATTTTGATTGACCGCTGAACCGGTTGCAACTATTATGGGAATTAAATTCAAAACGTGAAATGCGCTTAAATCTTAAATGACCTAAAAGAATTGCACAATGCAAGCATTATTATTCGCAAAAAAGTATGATTCAATCCTTGCTCTACATCTCTTCTAAACATCAATATGTTCATACGTTTTGTTTCATCGGTAAACTGAAACTCTTGCAGTCACGCAGAAAAACAATTTGCCAATTCTTCTTTAGTTAAATTATAGATTGACATGAATATCTTCTGTAGAATTTAACAAAATTTTCTCTCAAGTTAAAATCTTTTATCGCCCAATTTGTAAATTCACACTACTTTAGTACACATACAAAATAAATACAAATCATTCCAGTCTATCAGGAAGTGAAGTGGCAATAACTCCTGTTTCCTAAGAATGACCAATAAACACTTTGATTTTCTACTGACTTAGTACTTCATTTATGCACGTTTTTTAAGAATTTATCCATATAAATTTTTAACAAATGAAAAAACGAGCAAAGATTTCAAACGTCTAAGCTTCTACCGGAACATTTATGATTTGACATCTCGTCACTAAGTTATCAAAACAATTGAAATTAAATAGTACAATGTACGCGCTCACACACACGTGCAAGGTAAACTTGAAAAGACTGAAAATAGCCGAATATCTTTATAGACCATGTAATGCTGATTCTGTGCATTTTTTATCTCACGGTAAGTCATTGCGAAATTTAGGGCATTCAAGGTGCCATTAAAGTCAAAACATACAGAAGAAAGTGCGTGGAATTTTTATAGGTGAAGAAAGAGAAATATATCAGATATTTTTAAAACTTTATTTTTCTATTTAAAGAACTTGAGTCTAAAAATTCGAAATTCATTTAATTACTTTTTACAGTTTTGGAATATTTTAAATATCAAGTTATTAATTTTGTGAATTAAACAATTTTTTAAAGATACAAATTCAATGAAAATACAAAATAGAATTGCGAGGAGTGTATAAGAAACAGTATGAGCTATTAACTGAACTGACTGAATGGAAATTGTGACTTATGTCAGAAATGGAAGGAAAAACACAAAAATCGAAATACATTTATTTAAATGAACGGTTACACTTTTTACTGAAACATGTTTCGGTTTTTTCATCTGAAATTGGATAAATTATCAATATTTCTACTTTCGTACATTTCATTAATATTAAACTACAATGTTCAAAAATGCGTATCAAAAATACGTTCAGATTACTTGAACTAATTTTCGGTCTCGTATCCTTTATACATTATTAATTTATATTATATGCTTGATATTAATTTTGCAGTCATTAAAAATGATTAAGCTTAAAAATATCATTTTGCACCTATAAAGTATCTTAAAATGCACGAGGAAATAATTTATATGTAAAAAACTTCTTAATTAAACTCATGTGATAGGTGACATGATACGTCATAGTCACACGTGTCGCAGAATTTTCAAATATTCTTTTGATGATCAATTATTCTCTTCCATGCATGTTTGGTTATTGTTTCCCAATTAAATATAGGTCTGGGTCTCATTATTCACATTATACGAATAATTGGACAAAAGTAGATTCTCGTTTGCTACATTTCTTAAAGATTACATTTTTTTGAGGTATCAAGCATTTGATCAAATTAAATTTTATAGACACGTTTCGTTAGTAATTTTAGAAAAATATTTTACATTGGAAATCAATTTTTACAATAAAATACAATAAAGTACAATAAATTACAATAAAAAGAATATTTTAATTTTTTGTGAAAATTTGTAAGGGTCCGAATTGTATGGAAAAAATTGTACTTTTTCGTAGAAACGAACAATTGTAGTTTCTGGTAGAATTTTTTGGTAATTTTGTAAGACTTTGAATGATGTTTTAAAAAACAAAGGAAAGATATTTTCTAGAAACTATACAGTGCTTTTGCTATTATGGTCAAATACTTACACAATTTGAGAAGTAATTCAAAATGTGTACAAAAAATTACAATTTTTACACCGTTTTACTTTAATATAATTTATGTTATCTCTATTTTATTGTGCCATTTCCTACCATGGGATTTTTTAAACATAAATAATGGAAAACAAGTCTACTAGAAACTAGAATTTTTTTCTAGTATTCAGGCACTTTTATTATATTTATTCGGACTGAGCTTTGAAGGACCATTACTGTGAATATTCAAATGCTAACAGGGAAGCTATCTCAGCATGGAAAAGCGTCAAAAGCCTGAGAATGAAGAGGAAAATGGATCTTTCCTTTTCTAGAGGCAAAAGGAGCACCTGTAGCATTTGTTAATGATACATCTCATTAGCAAATAACGATTCTGTCGATTCAATGTCATTGACGTCATTGGTGTAATTTGGTGAATGATAACATCGTTTAATTGAACACTCATTGTCCTTTCAACAATCGCGGTTTGCATATATGAAATGCGACGGCGACAATGAAATAACGATAGTACAATAGTACTTCTTTAGTATACTTAGCGATTTTCAAAAGACATAGAAAAGAAAAAAAGGAAGTGAAGAAGAATCTGCGAAAAAAAACTTCATTAATATTTAATTGATAAAGAAATAATACTGACATTTTTTAAGCTGAAAATATCACCTTAAGTTGATATTTTTTTTTAGAAATTTTGAGTTCTTATTTTAAAATAATAACTCTTAGGAGATGCCCAAAATAAAAATACAAATAGGACAATCAGTTCGTCTCAAATAAAGGAGTCTTTTATATTTTAGCATCAACTTTCAATTGCGTTAAAAAATAAATTTTAAAAATATTATAATTTACCATAACTTTCTTACACTTCAATAAAATGTATTAATACTATTAATATTACAATTCAATCGATTGTACAGGGATCATGGAGTCTTTATTCGCACATAAACTTTCAATTATGTTAATGAAAAAAGTTCTATTATAAAACCGATTTTCAAAATATTATAATTGACTACAACCCCACATAATTCACTCTTAAAGTTTCGACAGCTTTTTTACAGTGTATAGGTCAATCGATTTGCCTCGAGTCATGGAATCTTTTATATTTTTACATTAACTTTGAAGTATGTTAATACGAAAAAGTTTTACTCTAAAAAACACATTTTTTAAATATTACATGGTGCTAAAAATAAGGTAATGAATATTTTTAGAAATCCTTGCATTATTTTTAAGATATTAGTGCATAAAATAAGTCCTCAAAATTTCATCAATATTCGGGTTATAATTGTTTACATAACAATAGTTATTTGGGGTTTTGCTCCCGTAATAGGCAAAAGCTGTTTTGTTGTCTGTGAGTGGAACGTATTTTAAAAGCTTAGAATTAAGGTTAGAATGATGACCGCAGTAAAAAAAAAATCTGGTCGTATGAAAAGTTTTTGAAGCGTCACATTTCTACCCATATTTTCAAAGTTAATTATAAAAGAAACAAAAATGTTTTATTAATACGTATTATACTTAAATAAACGTTTAAAATATACGTATATCTTGCAGACACTCCAACGTTTCCTCAAACGTTTTGTAAGAACATATATTCATCGTTTGGTTAGAACGTTATAAAACGTCGTATAAAAAACGTCGGATTCGCGGGCATCCCGATGTTTAAAAAACATTTCTACACGTTTCGGGCAAACTTTATTACTTAAAGTTAATTCAACCGCCTGTATTTATTGGGAAACAATGTTTGCACAAAAGAGAAAAAATTCAGAGGTTTCGTTAAAAACTGTTGATTCCTGATGGACAGGATCCTACAGAGTTGCCATACTTGCATTAAAAATATTAAATATTTATCAATTTTCGGAAGAAAATTTCGGAAATAAGGGATACCAACAAACCTAAAGTTGATGCTACACGAAGAAAAATGGAAGGTCAGTTTGGCCATCTAGATGCGCAGACAGATTATATTGGAGGGTCAAATATAGCCCTTGAAGATGGCTAAAGCGACTATCTCTAGAAGGTTAAAACAAGAGGTTCAAATCGATTATCTCAAGAGTGTTGATTAGATCATCTTGGACGGTTTACTCGAACGTCATAAAGAGTCGAACTGATCATCACAGAGTGCGGAATTGATCATTATAAAGGGTCGAATCATAGATGGTCGATTTGATCATCTCAGATAGTCACCTTGATCTCCTCGGACAGTCGACCTGGCCATCTTCGGGGGTCGATTTGATTATTCTACATTTTCTATATTTATTGTTCTTTTCCTACTTATTCCAGTCTCTCTCTTACGAGAGACTCGAAATTATAAAATTAAGTGGAACCTATAAAACCTGAAAATTTATATGCAATACATAAATTCTGAAAGCATTTTTTATTCTTGGTGGATAGCGAGATGTATGAGACATAATTTGATATGAAAAAACAGTGCACATTGACAACATATATTTAGAGCACGAAAGGCTAAGTACACGGCACGGTGTCACACTGCATTGTAAGATTTCAAACATTGGAGTGAATTCAGAAACCAATGTCCCACATCTCGTTACTTTCTACATCGTCAATGAACGCTGAAATTTTTCGCACGTTTTCAGTTTGAAACGGCACGGTGATAACAAATTGATAGCTGAGCGTCCAGTTAGGTCTTTATCCTTAATCCCTTGGAAGCATCAAATTTGACGTTGAAAATTCAAAATAATAAACTTAATTCACTTTCCATCATGTTCCCTCTTATGCACTTCACTCTCCACGCATGTTCGAAATATCAAAAAGCAGTTTAAACTTCACTGTAAAAAAAGATGGTGGAATTTTACACCGTACCACGATGGAAATTATTTGACCTACGTGCGACGATGTAAATTTACACACTTTTGTAAAAAAAATGCAGGACGTAAATTGTCAGGACCACATTTCAATTTTGAGGTTATGTTCGTGAGGTTATAAATTTTCAAACACTGTATCAGGATAAATAAAGCGCATATTACTTTTCTCAGGTATCGTTTTGAATAAACAAGACATATTTTTTTTATTCACATAGAACTCATCACTATTAGAGCAATATTAGAGGCTCTGAGACGTAATTTTATGATAAAGTCCAAAGCGCCATGTCTTTCTGTCAGTTTGTCGATGGGTTGTCGATTTATGTCCTGTTTGTAATTTCTCAGGATGCCAAGACGTAACAATACTACCCGTGTGTGAAATTATGCTAGATACTGCAACTTTACCAAAAAAAGTGTTAATTTATAAGCATATTTAAATTTATTCACTAACGTAAATTGACTACGTGCCACGCTGATCAAATAATTTCCATCGTCAGACATAGTAAATTTACATCGGACAGTTATTTCATACTGTTCCATGGGGTGAAGTTGGAGTAGATCGTGAATTTCGGAGCGACATTGGTATATTTACCAGGTTATACATTGTAATTTAAAATACACTGCTCGTGAAATTACAATCTAATTGTAAATATCACAAAAGATTTTTTTACAGTGTTGTTAAAAATATGTTTAAGTTCAATAAACAGCAAATGTGACGCTGAACGGCTCAATGACATTCACTCACTCCGAAAATGCTCTAGAGTCTAGACCAGTCTAGACCACGGTACTCCCAAGTCTCGTACCCTTCACACTGTAATCCATCGCGTCGACAACCGGATTGATTAAGGTTGGCGCGCTTATTTGAAATGATTAAATGTGAAAAGCAATCTTATACAGCAAATAATGAGAATAAAGTTATTAAAAATAATTCTTTGCTCACAAGAAGGACTGTTAAAGTAAAATTTAAATTATTTATTGGATTTTTTCCTTAAAAATAAATGATCGATTTTAATTTTATAGAAAGGAATATCTTTTTCATCTTAAATATGAATTTACAATAATTCCTAATATTCTTATGCACTTTACATTTATTATTTGTTGTGAAAATGTGACTTACACATTTATTCATTTTAAATAAACACGCCAACGGTAACTAATCAGGACTGTCGACAAAATTCTGAAAGGCTCTTTAGACCATCTAGATACAGGGCTCTCCAGAAGGCAGCCATTGACTGCAAAGACTGCCAGTGGCAGCCGTGAGACTAGGTCAAACAGGCCCTCATAAATTTTCGTCAAACTTGTCCTTCGACTCGTCCCTAATCCTTCACGGTAAATTACAGTTTCAAATGAAAAAATGCAATGTATTGTGAATTCAAGTAGAAAAAAATCAGACCCTTCGGTGTGAACAATGAGCCGCAACGAGCCGTGACCGTAACCCTTTTCAGGATTCCTGGAAACCGAAGAAAAAAATGACAGAAAAACTTCGTGGCAGCCATGCACTTGCCGTGGCAGCCACCACCTGCTGAAAGTGGTGAGCCTTGATCTAGAAGAACGGACTGGCTCTCTAAATTTTGACCCTCTAACTTTGACCATCCATTTTTATACGTGTACTATCTCCATGCATATGGGACTTGTCCTTGTAAACTACTTCCAATGAAAAGGGCTGAGGACATCCGGTATTTTAAAAACGTACGTATTACTCTGTGGCGACCGAAATTAGCAATTGTAATTATTTATTGCAGAAAACGGTTAATAAAAATTATGAAAAATATAGAAAATGAACGCAAAACATCTTAACGCAAAAGCATCTTAAATGCCCTAAAAATCGTACGAGGCGCTCGGTTCGTCTATAAAATACATGGTAAAAACTTACACAAAGTTACTTGCGTACTTCTTCCGCCGAAGAAGTGGTCGAGCGCGACTCTTATTTACGAAATAAAAACCAAGCTTTTGCTTCGCCTTGCAATTATGCACTGCTTCCATCGAAAAGTATAAGTTCGAGTCGACCACGCAATTCCGAATCGGATGAATGGCACGTCGTCCCGTACAATGGTTTTATATCTGACCCTGCGCCCGAATTCAACTACCTATTTGGTGTTGAAACTACGCAAGTGACTTTGTGTAACTTTTTAGTTCGTATTTGCCGTAAGTAAAATATAGAAGCAACATTTTTTAATAGAGATTGTTTGAATAATCTATTTCTCTTTGAAAAATAAGAAAGTGCACATTCACTTGATCTAAGTAATGAATTTTAATTTTGGAAAATTTGATTCTACATTGAGTTCTTGGTGCAAACAGTGTTTCTCGATTATCTCAGTTTGAGAAAATTTGTACTTTCGTAAGTTCTTCCTTAGCACGGCAGTACTGAAACACCCATGTCCTTAAGGTCTTCCTCAGGGAAGGTAAAATCATCATCGCCTTGTGTACGATAGGATAATCTAGTATAATTTTTTAGGGTCTCAGAGGGGGGAAAAGAAAACAGAAAAATTCATTGCGATATCTGAACTCTATATTGCAGCACAATGAAGACGCAGATGCGGTAAATGGTCCGATCATATGGATGCGAGGTACGTGAGTTGTATGTAAATCGTATAAGTAATGCTAGTACGCTTTACGTCTACTCACAATTCACGAATGATGGACTTAGTGAAGAAAAAGAAGGGGTAACCGGCCCCCAGTGTAGTTCCTATATAAGTGAACCAGCGGTCCACGAGTGTCAATAGCTTATATTATTCCGTGACACAAAAAACTTCCACTGCTCGATCGCGCATCGAGACTCCACTTTTCATTAATAAAGGACCACTATCAATTGATAGATTCTCTCCGATACGTATTGGGTTTGTTGAATCGACGATATCCAGCACAATAAAAAAAACCTTCATCATGAAGATTCTTATGCGAGCTGATACCCATGTGAACATCGAATTACCGAGTAACGCCCCTGAAGCAAAGTGCACTGTTTCTCAGGTAAAATTGCCAAAATTTGACAATGAGTGAAAATTATTTGTTTGATCAAGTTGTACAAACGCAGAAGAACAAGAAAATAAATATTGTTCCGAATCAAACCATAGAGAAAATCCTGAACGACGTATCACCGCCTAACTTTATCGTAAAAACGTGCTTTTTAAAACGAAATTTTCTCACGCGATCTCACACCTGCGTCTCGATTGCTGATGACCCAGCAATGTAAATAATATGACATTCTTTTCGGAAAGAAAATAATAACCTATTGTGCTGTCAACCTCGGGAAAGTTAAACTATTTAATTTTGAGTGTCTTGTGTTTATATCATTTGTATCTTTAAGTACGATAATGTAAAGGGTCATATCTTGTGAGATCCATTTGCCACCCTTATCAGCTTTATCTATAATCTTTTGATAGTCACTGAAACTCGTACACGATTATTTTAATCTGAAATAGTTTAATTCGACCATAGCTACTTGTCATTTCTTTTTAACTTTTGATACCGTTTTTAAGGATGCTCACCGTGTACATTCACCCTCAAAATTAATCAAACTATTAAGAATTCCTACTTTTATTTAAAAAGGAAACAAAATCATCCTTGAGATAATAGCCTACGATTTACCGAACAATTGGAGTTTTAAAAGCAACAAAAAGAATATGTAATAAATAATTTGTATGTTCCTGTTTATTTGTTACTTCTAAACTTGATTGTTTATAAAAATATAAAAGAAAATTTAATTCTTTATTTCCAGGTCCTCGCGGCGCTTTCAGTGTCACTGGGGTCTATGGTGGTTGGATTCGCATGTTCCTTTACATCACCGGCTGTTGTTTCCATGCGGGATAACTCTACATTAACCCCTTTCGAAGTTACCAAACAAGTTGTAAGTATTCTTAAATTTAATTTTTACCTACTGCATATTAGCCCATTTTCAGCCGAATAAATGAAAGAAAAGATCAAATAGAAGATTATAGAGAAATATCATTGCCGTGTGCTTTATTATGCAAAATAAATGAAGAACAATTAAATTTTTTACACATTAAGTATACGAAATATAAAAAAATGATATATATTTTCGAAGCGAAAGTAAATATTTTATGAAATTCGTAATGAAGGCTATCTTGCGTAACGTAAGTTAAATTAATTACCTCAAGAGGAATTAGAAGTAACTGACTGAATTAGTATGTGATTGGGGATCAGTGAGATATCGATTTTAACATGACACTGATTTGATGAAGACGAATTATTGATTCCGGAGACACATCGACTTTAAACGTCATCCTGGCAACAATAAGATTCACTTTAAAGTTCAGCGGTCGTCAATTAAAGTGTATTCACGCAAAATACATTTATTTGCAATAACTTCCATCAATTTGCTACAATTACTTTCAATAAAATCGAAGACGCCTTTGAGAAAACAGCAACACTATTATGGATTCAAATCAAATTATTTATGCTAATTTACTATTCCGTATAGCATAAAAGTAATATTTTGATTTTTGACTGATACATAAGTTTGTAATAGCTTTTTGAAGTTTTGGCATGAATGAAATTAGAGTACTACTATTGGTACCTGTACATCTGATCTCGCCGGATGTGCCATATGATAGAATTAAACTGCAGATATAATGGAACTGTACTGAATGGAGGTTGTACTCAATACTATATTTAGCTCTTTCAAGACAGTTTCCTTCCTGTGAAGACACAACAAAAATCCCTGGGAGTCAATTTAAGCCAAATTTCTATCATTAATCGTGATGCAGCAAAAATCACTTTGCAATCACCAACTCTCAAAGTGTCGATAGACAGCCCATATTATTTTTTTCCGTGAAGTTTTATAATTATTTACAAATTATTGTAGTGAATTGTATTTCATTGTGAAAATACATTTTTTACTATTAAAAATGAAAAGTATCTGAAAATTAATCAATTTTTAAAGGATCGTTAAAAAATTTCACGCTGGTAAGGGAATAAAAGCGAAGGAACTCTAATGTGATTAGAATTATCCCGATGATGAGTAATTCATTAAGCATGGAAAGGGGCAATCAGGAAGGAACTTTCATGACATTTTAATGATTCTTTCGGATTTCGTGTAAGACGTCGAAGGCCTACGATGCTGAGTCACAATAACCCCACACAAAAAAACGTGACAGTAATTTGCGATATACAAAGGGAAGAGCTTACAGAATAAACTATATAAATTAATGGCAAATGGCAATGAACTTTATCTCAGTTTATCCAGTCTGTCCACGTACAATTGAATGCTAAGAATACGAGGAAATTTCATTTTCCAATTGATGGTCTGCAACTTTATGTGATGAATCCTATTTCAAATATTGAATGCCTATTTTGTAGTTCAACCGTTTTTCATGTCATTATATTCTTAAAATGTTATTGACTCTGTCAGCTTAAAAAACTTAATTTCTTTATTTTATTATAATTCCAATTTCAGGAATCATGGATTGGATCAATTATGCCATTAAGTGCCCTTTTTGGTGGGATTGCCGGAGGTCCTTGCATCGAGTACCTTGGCAGGAGGAATACGATTCTGGGAACTGCATTCCCATTCATAGCAGGTGAGATACCAGTTAGTCTAAAGAATCGCAACACTAGCCATTGTTGGTAGTCGCTAATAACCTTTCTCATTGTTAAGTCAAAACAATAAACTGCGAACGCGAAAACTATTCAGCGAGATTTTATTTCATAACTGACATGTTTTCAGATTGCAGTTTACATGGACTTAATTATCAAATTCTTGTGTTTGTTCTTGATCCTATCCAAGCAATAAATAATCAACAATTTACATGATATATAAATGAAAAATCATTATATTCTTTATGACTGTGGAGTGGAATAACTTCCTAGAGTTTAATTTCATTTTTATTCACACTTAAAGAAATGCTCGGGGATTATTAGCCATATGATTATGGTTGAGAATTTCTATCTGGAATTTCTATCGGAAAATATTTCCCTCTCAATCAGACGTATTTCTATTTCTAAACATACAGATAGAAGGTACACGAATACTGGTGTGTAATTTAGATGTTCAATTCTTCCAAGAAGCAGCCATGCAGAGTATGGCTGGATCACCCCAACTTTTGGCTGAACGAAAGCTTCGTTAGTCCGCTGCCAAAAAAAGTTTGCTTACTGACGCCACCTGACACAATCTGAAGCTACGCTTGTGGGCTTGGTCACGCATTCCGCGTTACATGCGTTAATTAACAAATTAGGGATAAATATCCCATTAATAAAAGTCTTTTTAGTGAAAATTGAAGGATAATGTATTTGCGCTGCAAGAGGAATATAAATTTCACCTAGAAGCATATTATAAACTCTTGATTTTTGAGGAGTTCAAGTGGCCGTGAAAATATAACCCCAAATTACGTTAATATGAAAAATTGTTTTTCCAGTTGAACTCTATAAAAAAACTTCAAAGAACTTGATTTGTAGTATGTGCATTTATATTTTCTTCAATATTAAATGTTTTTCTTCAAGATTTCACAAGAAAAGCTTGTATTGATAACGAATCATTTGATGCTACAAGGGTCTACATTTTATTATGACAACCATTCAGGTATAGCTGGATCATGCAAACTCTGATAGCCACGCGCCTATAGGAATACATACGTTTTAGGATACTTTACGAATAAAATATAATATGGTTGGAATAACACAGTTAACCAGAATTATGCGTGTACTGTCCAATTATTTCTTTCAATGCATTGAGCCAGTTTTTAAATTGAGTTCTAACTCAATATTGTTGTTAATTTTTCCTAATCTTTTCAAATTAGATTTTTTGAGTGTCATTAAAGAGACACTTTTAATTTTCCTCTTTTTAATTTCAGCGTGGTTCTTAATCGGAATGGCCAATAATATACCTCAAATTTTGGTGGGCAGAGCGATATGTGGATTTTGCGTTGGTATCGCTTCCCTATCATTGCCTGTGTATCTTGGCGAAACAATTCAACCTGAAGTGCGTGGAACTCTAGGGCTGTTACCAACTGCCTTTGGTAATATTGGTATGTCTCCTTTTTCGTCATATAATTTTTTCTTTCAAAAGAAAATTATAATAATTTGTTATTCTCTTTTACAGGAATTTTGGTCTGCTTCGTTGCTGGCGCGTACTTAAGCTGGTCGACTCTTGCATTTTTGGGTGCAACTTTACCTATCCCATTCCTCATTATGATGTTCTTGATTCCCGAAACTCCCAGATGGTACATTTCTAAAGGAAAAACGAAGAGAGCCCGAAAATCACTACAGTGGCTCCGTGGGAAAAATACGGACATAACTGAAGAGCTAACGGCCGTGGAGAAGGCACACGTTGATAGTGAACGAAACGAATCTCAGAGTTCATTTACCGAACTTTTCAGGGGGAACAATTTCAAGCCTCTTCTTATTTCCTTGGGTCTCATGTTCTTCCAACAATTGTCTGGTATTAATGCCGTCATCTTCTATGCCGTCAATATTTTCACGGTTAGTATACAAACTATTTCTTCTGGTACAGCATAGCCTGAGTTCGCAAAATCTGATAAATGATTTCTCAAACAAAGACTAAAAATATATTGAACACTTCTGAATGATTTAAGAAGTGAAGAAGATCCTGCAATTTAAATTATTTAAAATTTTATGATTGTATTGCAATGACGTTAAACCATTTAAATTGCGAGAGAATGAAAATTTAAATTTATTGACTTCAAAATTAAATAATTTCATGCTAGAAATTTATCAAAATTGACCAATTTATAATTTAAAGCAAGTAAAAGTTAATAATTTTAAAATTAAGTGTTCAAATTTGAAAGTTTGCCAATCCTAGCATTAAAATTTAAATAATTTTGAACTAGACGTCATTGCAATCATAAATTTTATACTGAAAACCTTTCGAATTGATCCGTTTTTCTTCTTTTTGAAAGCATGAAAATCGATGTAAAAAGGAAAAATTTACAACTTTGACACGTTTTAACAAGTACACATTTTTTCTTTATAATAACACAATAACGGCATGTTTCTTCAATTCAAACTAGATAATTTAAAGTTTGACATTGCATTTTTAAAAGAATATGCAATTAACTACATTACAAAAAAAAAGTTTTTTGTACATTTTCAAAAAATGGTGACTTGCAGAACACTTTATTTTGATTTCCAATTTTGTATTGCTGTTCGCCAGGTTTCCGATGAAAGTTTCGTTCCATATCGTTATTGATAAAAAAAAAGATTGTTTACTAAACTTTGATCTGCTATCTTAGACTTGGCCAAGATGATATATCATCTGAAATTACATTAATGATTGGATCTAAATTATATGTTTTAACTGGCATTAACGAAATGGAACGAAAGTTTAATTTTAATGAAATAAAAAATTGTAATGTTTAAAAAATTAACAGTAGACAGTAATCGATTACAAATTTTCTTTTGTACTTCATTCAGATTACATTTTTTTACTCGGCTCAAAAGATTTGACTAATTTCACACTATTTTTTACACTAATTTTTACACCACCCTATTGGGCAGTCTGCACCCTTCGGTTAACAATGTTGAATGCAAAAAATGTTTTGGTTGTCAATTACTTTATTTTCGCAGGGGGTCACGCCATCGTACTTACAAATTGGTGAATGTAACAGCACTTAAGCTCTGAGTTCATTAAAAAAGTAATGATAATAATTTTGTTTACAGGCTGCAGGCAGCACAATCGACGAAAACTTGTGTGCGATTATCTTAGGAATAGTAAACTTCTTATCGACGTTCGTGGCAACTGCCTTGATAGATCGCAGCGGTCGCAAAATCCTCCTCTACGTGAGTAGCGCCTCCATGATCGTGAACCTCCTTTCTCTGGGTACTTTCTTCTACTTCAAAGACCATGGTTTTGATGTCAAGCCTTATGGTTGGATCCCCTTGACCAGCATGATCATCTACGTGATTGGATTCTCGCTAGGTTTTGGACCAATCCCCTGGTTGATGATGGGTGAAATCCTGCCTGCGAAAATTCGAGGATCTGCGGCGAGTGTTGTAACTGGTTTCAACTGGTTCTGCACTTTCGTAGTGACCAAGACCTTCCAGGACGTTACATCTGCTCTTGGTGAAGGTGGTGCTTTTTGGATGTTTGGACTTGTTTGCGTCGTTGGATTGGTATTCGTGATAGCATTCGTCCCAGAAACTCGAGGAAGATCTTTGGAGGAGATCGAAAAAAGACTGACGGGCCCGGTCAGAAGAATGAGCGCGATCGCCAATATGAAACCCATGCCAATGGCATGTTAGGTAGTACTATACATTTTTTATTATTCTTACAAAAATCTAGTTACGATTCCGAGCAACTGTGATCGAAAGGATTATCAACGACTTCCTCATGCCATGGGCCCAGCACCAGTTTCATATTTAGTCCTAAGAAATCGCAGTCAAATCTTCAATCCACTTCTAAGAAATGATAGGAAGTGATAATGCTTCCTTTTCGTGCGCCATTTCTGTCTAAAAAAAATCAAGAATCAAATGCCAAAGTCGTTTGAAGGGAGCATTTCAATTAAAGGGATTAACCTCCCTACGGTTGATTATAACTGATTTTTTTTAAGCCTGGAACGCTTTGAGTTTTATCAAATCTATTTAAATTTTTTTATATTTTAAAGTGCATTATTTAAAATTTCCAAAGGTCTAATGCACATGATGAAAGGTTACAACCGTAGGAGGGGATTTCTTCTCTTTGAATGAACAAATTAGGAATTAAATAAAGTAGCTTATTTTTATACACTCAGATTTTAGAAAAATATTTTGGAAATTAGTCTTTTCCATGATAATTGAGATTCCTCTATATTGTCACTTTCCTTTGTTTTAATTTTTGGACATTAAAAAAAATATAATTTATCCGGAGTGAATTGAAAAAGACTTGTGCGTCGAAACGACCATTTGTTTTGTCAATTTTTGTGATAAGCAAGATTGTGAAGCTTTTGATATTTTATCAAATTGAGCAATCCAATGTAATTCCTTGATTTTTGGAAAGAGTAGGAATTTTTCAATATTTGTGATACGAAATGGGCCAGAGTTGCTCCAACTATTACCTATGTCTCATTATTTTACGTATTTATAGAAGATAATAGGAGAATAATTATTATGAACGAAATAATAGTACAAGAACCGTATGGAAGGAATCTCTTGCATTTGTAAACAGAAGGGAATTAGTTATCACTGTTGACTAGATGTATAACTTCTGTTATTGTTGTTTGACAATCCTACAGAGTCTACCTCAAGCCAATGAAAAGTAGATGGGAGGACAAGTTATATGATGCATATTAAAAGAAGACTTGGTGCTACGAAGTGTATTTAACTTGGATATGTACACTGTGCATATTATATTTTAATGTAAATAGTCAGAGGCTTGCTTGCAGAGACTTTGCTTGCAAAGTCAAAATGTAGATAGTTAGATTGTAAATATAAAAGAGCGAGATGTCATAGACTTTAAGAAACGGACAAAAGTCTTCTATATTTGTAATTTTTATAGCCAAGTGCTAGTGGAACGGTACCTTATAAAGTTAAGCTCTAGAGCCAGTCCGCTAGTTTTAGGATTTTTTTACTAGAAGTAGATTATACGAGGTTTAGAAATTAGACGATTATAAGCTTTAAAACTTGTCGAAGTTAGCACAATTTTACCACTAGCAAAGCTACACACTCAACGATCAACCTCTGGAAAATCACGTATGTATGTACTTAATTCTTAGGCCAATCGTTGTACTTTGTTTGTATCGAGTAAAGAGTGTGTGAGTTTCAGTTGAGACAAATCTCATTACGTAAGATTAAAACCGTGATATTCAATAATTCCGTTTTCTTAATTATTTAGTTTTAATTAATGTAATTGTGACGCTGTCTGCACAAAAGGCTATTAAAAAAAAGGAAAATTAAATATTTTAGAGCAACTATTTATTGTCACAGAATTTAATGATTTATTCTGGATAAATCGGACAAAACTTGATTTGAATTTAAATTGTTGGCATGGTGTTGTGAACTATGTCGATGCGATATTTTATTGGTATTCTTAAGTAAAAAGATGGATTAAAGTGCAGGTTTCACTTCATAAAAGCTTTTCGACATGGGTTAACATTTTAGCATGGGTTAACTTTTTAAACTTACTTTGATAGGACATGTTAATTTGAGTTTTATTTAAAAAATTTGTAATCACATTGCGTTCTGAAATGTATGATTATGTATTTTTACAAGACGAACTTTTGATAATTGCAATTGCAGTTATTGTGAGGGTATCTTGCGACGTATAGATTACAACTATTTCGTGACAATAGATTGATTAAAACAACTTTTTTCTGAAGCCTGTTTTTTCTTTTAGTTACGTTCCTTTCTTTTGGGATAAAACACGACTTCATGATTTCTTAAGTTCCAACGGATTATTTTTTATAAGTTTGAATTAATATTTTTTCTTTTTCAAATTCATGTGATTTACACATTTGCGAGAGGTTGAAAGCTCGACAGATCGGGTGTACACCTACTTCTGACTTCAGGATATTTTAATGACTTCAGAATGTTTCCGTGAATTCCAAAATAATTCAAAGACTTCCTAAAATTGAGGAGACTTCAGACTTTACACAATTACATTTTAAAGAAACAGAATAAGTGGCATGTAGAGGAATATTTCTGCAGAAAAATTTAAATATAAAAGCACATGTGGAATATTCGGTCCCGTAAATAAGCGTAATAGAATCCCAGAAAATTGGCATTTCTGAAACAATACTATTAAATATAGTTTAGATGCCTCTAAATAAATAAATTTTTCATCGAAAATATTCTTATAAAAAGTACAGTACAGTTGTGAAAAATAATAGCAATAGCCCTATCCTAAACAGTGCGAGGCACATTATAGTATATTACATCATAATTAGGGTTAGGCACGTCCTGGCCGAAGGCCATGGGTTTTCTAGTCGTCCTGTGAACATTGAATTCGACGTGAAGACGTGTGTAACCCTACGAGTGATGTAGGATATTTTATTCGAAACCACCATGTTATGAGTCTGTAGAGCCCCCAGAAAAGTGAAGGTTGGATAGCCCTTTACCGAAATGGTGCAAGAACGTCCTATGCAGTGAATGTTTTTTGATAGTGATGATGATCACTGTCCAAACATTCTTCTTATTTGTTTTCTCCATTTGTCAAATTTCTCGATGGCCAGCTCATATTTAACCTTTCCATGATTTTGAGTGTACGAAGATTCACAGTTACAACTGCGACGTAATTGCAGGTAAGGTTTCACGGATTGTATTGCGTTAGATGAAAACATACTATTGATATACGCGTAAGCTGTTTGGGTTGTGATTGGTAATCTCGTATGGCGCGAAATTGTCTAAGTGGTTCGGTGCTAGGTAGATTTTTGTATATATATACGTCGACAGTACGGTTGGAGAATACATTATGCGTTATTCAGTGGCCATTTGTATAACTAATAAACCGTCAGCGCGGCGGCGTTTCGAACGGATAAAGTGTCAGTAGCTCATACTGTTCGGTAAAGGGCTATCTAACGCTCACTTTTCTAGGGGCGATATAGGCTCATAAACATGGTGGTTTCGAATACAAATTTTAATTATAACGCAATACAGTGTTTAAGCCTTCACAAAATAGTCAGTGTCTCCTTCCCAACGAGAACCTACATATGTGACCGTCCACGAGGAAAGGGACCTAACGCGCGGTAGATTAATTTAAAAGATATTATAAAAATTACCCTAACTGAATTTAATTATTATTTTATAAATGCGAACAAAATAAGAGTTCAATATTTTTCTACGAAAAGCACAATCCATGAGAGGCAGAACAAAATCAGAAACAATAATAGAGTCCACTAAATATATCTTTTTTTAATTTTTACAAAAATCCGACGTTATTTTCGCACCAAATTATGATCCAAGTATTAGAAGACGTTCATTTTTAATCCTGCAACTTTAAACGATTTCAAGTTGTAACTAAATAATTTCAAAGGTTTCAATGTAAAATTATCAAACACTCCCAACGTGTTTTCCACTTCCAATTCAAAATGATTGCATATTTGAATAGCTTTAAATTTCAAATTATTCAATATACTGAATACTACAAATTTAAAATGTCTCAATTACAATAGTCTATAACAGCCTCCATAATTATGGCTTTAAATATTTTTGAAATTGCGATTAACCCTTTGAAGAACATTGTAACATAAAAAACACCTTTCTTTTTGCAATTTCTGATTTATGAATTTTTTATTACATTCTCATCATAATGAGAAGGTATTGATTTTATGTGAAAACTTACTTTCGTGGATTCCATCAAATGTCGACGTTTTGAGGCCCCCTAAGTCAGAAAAAATAGTTTTCACGTCGGTGTCTGTCTGTCTGTCGTTGTCGTCGTCTGTATACCGGATAACTTTTGAAAGACTAATCGGATTCTATTGTGCTTTGGCACACAATTTGAGGGTCCAAAAAGAAAGATAGAATTTGTTAACCAGCTATTTTGGATAGAAATTCAAAAAGTTAAAGCATTTTCAAACATTTTTAGGCAATTTTTTTCAAAATTCAGAAATTCAATTTACGGCTATCTGTAGTACTCAAACATTCAAACAATTTATACCTACGACTTTTTTTGATGAAAAGAAGATTGTCAGGGTTATAGCATTTTCAAAATCCCCCCAAAAAAACGAAAATTAACATTTTAAGCGAAACAAAGCACAATGTGAAAAAAAGTGAAGAGACGAAAAACGTTACTTTTTGAAAGCCCTACAAGAATGTCATGACAAGGTTTTTGAATTTTCTTGAAAAAATCGAAAATTTAAATTTGACTTTCGTGGATTCCATCAAATGTCGACGTTTTAAGGGGCCTAACTTAGGTCCATTTAAACTATGCAACAACAAAAATAGGTAGAAAGGAAATCTCTTTATTTATCTAAAACAAATTTGTTTATATACACTCTGTACAATAAAGTCAAAAAAAATCTTGTGAAATAAAGAACAAATAATTAAATACATTTGCTTTATTTTGTTCTGTCCAATTCAACAGTTGCGAACAGAGGCACAATATTTACAAAAAATCACGTTTTGTAAATATTCTAAAAAAACACGAAGGGAAAATTATAGTTTTCCATTCGTAAGATTTGAATAGATGCGTACTACAGTTTTGTTTTAAAATCGGTCTTAAGCTGATGTCATAATTTGTTCGTGTAAATTATATGTACGAATTTGCTTTAATCCATTTTTTATAGGACGTGTAGTTTTTGATTTAATCGTGAAAAATAACATTGCAAACAAACAAGTTAAATTTGTGTAAAAACGACTAGAGATTAATGGAAAATAAGGAACGAATATTAAAGTAATCATGAAAAATAAAATTTGTACTTTATTTTGCTATATCTGAATGAGCAGTTCGGAGCCGAGATACGGATATTAATATAGTATACATTTAATATATTAAAGTGGCACATAATATAGAAAAATTCGCGTATTGGACAAATTTTATTCGAGTGCGATGCACGAGATACGTGATGAGAATGTGTTCGTAAAAGTCGAAGGAGCTGTAACAAAAGAGAATTCACAATCACCCAATTACTACTGTCGATGATTTCACATTTAATTGTCAAAGATTTTGAGTAAACGTAAGGCAGTACAAAGACCGAGCGCGTAGCGCGAGGTAAATACATTATCTATCGCGAAGCGCTAGATAAATATATTATCGAGCGCGAAGAGCGAGAATCAACAGTCGCGCGCGTAGCGCGTGATGAGAATGTGCCCGCTCAGCGGGCAGATTTTTTTTTTGATCGTATACGGAAAAATATTTTTCATCATACCTCAATCAAAAATTCGACTTTCGATGCCTGTGGAGCGGATTTGAAAATCGAGTTTTCTACCCTAGGGAAGAAAACTCGATTGTCGACCCACTCCACAGGCATCTCAAGTCGATTTTCGATTATCGAATATGATGAAAATTCTATATTATTTTCCTTACATCAAATTTTCGATTTTGTAAGCTGTTTTATAGGCTCAACAGCTCTTTCTTTTGTTACGAAATCAAAACCAAAATCAAAAATCAGATTTTATAATTTTGCTTCTTTTTACTTCTTTCTACCCTAAAACAGTTACCAGATGGAAAAAAGTAGTTTATTACACACAAAAAAGTGTTTAAAAAGTTTTTAAAAAGTTTTGAAAAAAGCTCAGGGATTTAAATGATTCAATTTATAATGCAAACGCTATACATTTGAAATTATTCTACCTTTTTCATGTTTGTACCTAAAATTACTTAAATTTTACAGGTTATAAATTACCATTGTGAAAAATAAGAAATATATTTTAAGAATCTGTAATTTTAAATCAAAAACATGTGTATACTTCAATCTGAACGCAGCGGAAAGCATTAAATTTAAAATACGTTAAATTAAAAATACACTTCGAAAAGAAAACTGGAAGCAGTGATCGAATTTCAAAAGAAGGGTTAAGAGTAAGATAGTGACTCGTTGGATTCCAATAAGCATTGAAAACGGTATATTTTAACATTTTTAATGTTTAAATTTTAACAATTAGAAAAGTGCAGTCAAAAAAGTCTTCCAAATTTTTTGCTGATTTTATTAAATTATTTCCTAAGAGATAATTCCTATTTAATTCACCTCTGTTTTCCAATTACCAAAATGCACAGGAAAAAAATTTCCCAGGCACAAGAATCAAATTTTGAAATACAGCGAATTAAAAAAATTTTGATTTTGGTATGTAATGAGATTATCTTTATAACTTGTGATTTACACATTTTTCTGATCAAGTGCAAACTTTTTTAGTATTGAAATACACTCTAAAAAAATCGATAACATCCAGGAGTCGAAATTAGAATTACAGAAAATTTCCAAAATTTGGAATTTAGTATGTAATAGAATTATTGCCGATTTTTTACTAGCGTATTTCTCTGCTTAAATATTCTACCAATACTTTAAACAATTAAAAAACGACGTATGAAGAAAAGAATTCTATTACATACCAAATTCAAAATTTTGGCAATTTTCAGTACTTCTAATTTCGATTCCTGGATCTTTTCGATTTTTTTTGCAGTGTATTTATGTGCTAAATTAATTATGTTCCAAAACTAGAACTGTATAATCTACGCAGGTTTTTATATATTTGAAAAAGCCCTTTTATGAGAAAAAGTTGTTGAAGCATTATTTTAATCACCGGTTCATTGCAGGTTCATTAAATGAGGCTCGAAAAATTTTAAAAATAAAAAAAAAACAATTCACAAAAAATAAAAGTTTCAAATTTTGTGTAGCTGCTGCGCTTTTGCTCTTTGAGCAAGATTACTTATTTATGTGTTGCGCTTGCACATTTCGATTTAAAATTAATCAATTAATTATTCGATTTAAAATTTTGGAAATTTTTGGACACCTGAAACCTGAAATTTTTGGATTTCGTCCAAAAAGCTTTGGAAACCTTAAATTTCCGGAAATTTTCGGTAATTTATAAATTTACCGAAAAGTTACCAAAATTCTCGTAATTTCTAATATTCAAATTTCTTTTGGAAATTTTAGGTAATTTTTGTTAATTTTACGAAAAATTGTTTTTACTTTTTCTCAAATCGAAAATTCCCTGAATTTGTTACAAAAAATATCGCGTACAACAGGTGCTGAAAATTGGCAGTAGTAACTTTTCTGAAGTTTACAGTACTTGCCATCGGCTCATCTTCGGGTCGTTTCCGGCTCGTCTTCGGCTCGCCTCCAAATTGCCTACAACTCCCCTTCGATTCGCCTCTGGCTCGTACAGCAAACTTCACTCTCGTGTGGAACTGCCTACTTTCCGCAATTGTAGCACAATATAATATTCTTTACAAATTGCATTGCTAAACCTGAGATTGCCTGCCGTCTACAGAAATCGAATGTACAAAAATGACAAATGGATGTTGGGGATTTTGATAATCGAAAATAACTTTAAAATAGTGACATAAGTATTTCACTAGACCAATAATAATATATTTTTGATTTTTAATATTTTTTGTCGTTATGTACGTTACACCCTCTCTAAATATGAATCAGTGAAAAAGTCACTGATTGAAATAGAGGTTAGACATTTCACTGATTAATTAGTGATCTCAGACTTACTCACTGATCATTTCAGTAACACCAGAGTAAAAACATGTGAGACATAACCTCTAAGTTTTACAGTAAAGCGCTGTTGCTACCCTTTTACTTAAGTATCAAAAATAATTTCTTAAATGTGAGGTTACTTGTCATTTAGAAGCATCGAAACTTTTCATATTTTTAATATTGGGTCACATTTATGGGTTTTAGGTTTTTACTACGATTATTTAATTGAATCTACTAGAATCTTATTTTTTAAGACTGCTAAATTGACACGGTGCAGTGCTACCAACTTTCAAAAGGGTTTATTTCACTGAATGAAAAAGTAACTTTTCACTGATTGTCAGTAACCCATTTTCAGCTATTTCAATCAGTGAAACGTCACTGATTCATCACATTTAGAGAGTCAATTTCTACTGGTTTTGGCCTTTACGGCGTACAAAGCGATTTTATTTGAATATATTTTATCAGAAGAGAGTCAGTTCTGCAGATATCTGCAGTATCGACGTCACGATAAATATTTCTTTCAAACCTTTTTGGATTTAGAGGTACTTTTTTGGGCACCGTGGAGTTGCGTTAGGGGTAGAAACCCCACTGGATTTATAAATAGAATTCTTCGTTAGAAAGTCCTCTAAAAGTCCTATAAATTACCTGTAACATTTTCCCAAACCAACAGAAGTTATTCCAAAAAACCCAAAAAGTGATTTTTCCCATGTACTTTAAAAAGGAAATAAATTTCGAGTTCCCAGCGGCACCTGTTAAAATAAAAATTTAAAAAAAAACGAAAATATACAATTACTTTTTTCAGATTTGGAAGCGAATTTTGGGGATCGTTGCCCTTTAGAAAAAAAAGTGATTCTGAACCACACTACTGTACATTAGGGTGTCCTAAAAAACCTGGATGTTTTTTTTTTTTTTTTTGATGGCGCACTAACGAAATTAAATTAAAGTATAGCATTTTTTCCAATCACTAGAAATATATCGTTTTTAAACTTAACTTTCATTTGAGAAGTAAAAAAATTGCGAATCGTACCTGAAGTTAAACGTTGATTTAAAATGCGATTAGTACTTATTTCTCAGCTGACTTTCAGCTGATTTTCATTAATTTTAGAACGATAGTAGAATATATTTTCAAAATGTTTATATCAATGAATGGGCTGATCTTTTCTGAATGCGAAACGCCTATTAAAAGTTGAATTTAGTCTAAGCAAAGTTATTATATTTATGAAAAGGCGAAACAACCTTTATGTACCTATTATGAAACAACTTTTAGACTCTTGTACCGGTGTTCCATAATGCATGTGCCTATTATGGAACAGCAAAGAAATGTGTTTTATTATATTAATATTTCTTAATTTATATTATTTTCTATATTCAATCGAACTAAATAGTACAATGAATTTTTATTTCAATCGTTCATAGAGATAAATACATTGAATAAAAGTTTTCGTTAAAATTGAAAAACCTAACCTAGAAAGGGTAGTTTTCGTGAACGAAGTAGATTAAATTGGATTTTTGGTCATAAATGTTTGTTATAGCGAATGGATTTTTATTTAGGTGGATGAAAAAGAAGAAAAACCCACGAAGAATAAAGTCAAATCTTAAGAAACTTGGTCAAAGTGAAGTGTAAATGAAATATTAGGCTAATTACCCTTTTCGTTTGGTTTTTTCTTCTTTTATTGTACTTAATAATAACTTCCTGTGTTTTGTTGAATATTCGTCCTATTTGGTAAAAAATTAATTTCTTGGTTGAAAATTCATATTTTTCCTTCAAAATTCAACAGTGTGTATTAAATTTGTTTTTTCTATTGACTGAAAAGTATTTTTCAAAATTGAAAACTCAACTATTCATGAAAATTTATCTGTTTTGGTTGAATTTAACTGTTTTTTATTCAAAATTAAAATCTTTTTCTGTTTAAATTTCAATTATATTACATTGTTCGTTGAGAGTTCATCTTTTTAGTTGAAAATTCAACTCCTTCGTTAAAAGTGTAACTCTTTTGTTAAAAATTAATTTTTTTCGTTGAAGATTCATCATTTTAATTGCAAATTCACCTCTGAATGAAAATTTAACTATCTTGTTGAAAATCAATTTTTCTAACTGAAAATTTAACTTTTCCAGTTGAAAATTTAACAATTTTGTTGAAAATCCTTTTTTTTTGTTATAAATTAGTTTTTTTTAACAGAAAATTTAACTATTCTATTTTTGGTTAAGAATCTATCTTTTTTGAACGAAAATTCAACTATTTGGTGGAAATTTGTTGTACCTTTTTGATATAAAACTCAACTATTCCAGTTAAAGCGTCATCATTTTATTTGAAAATTCATCACATTGGTTGAAAATTGAACTGTTTGATTGAAAATCCGTTTTTTGTTGGTAAAAATTAATTTGGTTAATTTAACATTTAAATATTCTATTTTTTGTTGAAAATTCATCTCCATTTTTTTTTAAATTCAACTATTCGTTGAACATTTATCATTTTCAGTTGCAAATTCAACAACTTGGTAGCAAATTCATATGTTATGTTGAAAATTCGTATTTTTTTTTGTAGAAAATTATTCTTCATGGTTGAATATTCATCTTTTTGGTTGAAAATTCAACCATTCCAGTTAAAGATTCATCATTTTAGTTGAAAATGTATCTGTTTGGTTTAAAATTCAATTATTCCAGTTGAAGATTCATAATTTTATTTGAACATTTCTCACTTTGAATTGAAAATTAAACTATTTTATTGAAAATCCGTTTTTTAAAATTAATTTGTTTTACTTAAAGATTAGGTATTATATAATAATAACATAACATAAGATATATTAATATAAGAACAAACACATTTTATTGCAAACGTTCTTCTGTTCCATAAATAGGAGCAAGCGTTGAAAACGTGTCCATCGATATGAAACACCCATGTTTCTCCGTTCCATAAATACGGACCGTCTTAAAAAAGGTGTACGTATTATGAAACAACTAATTAATAAATAAAGTTGTATCCAAATAAAGAAAAAGTCCAGTAATCTCAAATCTATACACCTTAAGCTGTCATTTAATCTATTACACATGTGAAATAATCGAAATTTGTGAGTACACGAGATAAAACAAATTATAGGTATCAAGCCTTCTGAATCGGATAAATGGCGATCAATTTTTCCGAGTTTGGAGGTTACATGATTAAAATTATTTTTCTAGTGTTTAAAACTTTAGAACCATACTTGCTTTTCATATAGATAAAAAGCCAAACTTTCATACTTATTAATATAATAATTTGTACTCAAAAATTTACTTCTGAATTATTTATAAAACGAATTATTTGTCAAACTGTTTCATAATTGGGACATGTTTCATGATAGGTACCTTTACCTTAAAAATGAGCGATCCTGATGAGAATAAAATAAAAATAGCCTCAAGAGAGAATCTTGAGGGGAACAAGCTACCCTCAAATGAAGATGTTTTAAGCATGGTTCAGTACCATCTATCTTTAGGAAAAACAATACATGAAAGTGCCACGTAAGTATAGTTTGTGCGAAAAAATGTTAAATAAACAATGAAACATCCATGTATTTTGAATAATTGACGTCGATATCTAGATGTGTTGTCGATCAAGCAATAGAGTTCTGGGATAAGGCGAAAATTCCTGTGCGAGAAAAACATCGCTGTGTTAAAAAATTGATTGAACTACACTCCGCGCTCCCTTATACGACGAGCTCGGGACCGAAAACGTTCCCTTATACGACGGCGCAAGGGGAACCTTTCCACTTGCAATACCAACAATCTCACGTGGTCGCGCGCATGCGCGTTGAATCCTGCGTCACTGACAGCTGACTGTATCATATTCACGCGCGAGACTATTTGCTTCCCGCGCGAGCTTTGAGCGGAAGAGTGGGGATGGAGGAGAACGACCTTTCCGTCGTATAGGGGAGCGGCAACTGGTCGTATAATGGAGCGGACGTATAGGGGAATGTCGTAGAAGGGAGCGCGGAGTGTACATAAAACCTGGAAAGACCTTAACAAGAAAAGCGAGCGAAGTTCAAGTGCTTTCCAAGGAAAAAGAAAGAAATTCCGCGATAATTTGGATAACCTGTTCGACATAGCTCACGGAGACACTCTTGCACGGATCAAGGTAGACAAAACTAGGCAATTTTTAATTTCACAAAAAGAAAAGGGTCGTAATGGAGTTATAGAGGAGGTGAATGATAGCTCAATTAGAAGGTGTGAAGAAAGTCGTGAAGCGCAAGGCATCTTCTGATATATCCTTTCCTCATTCCGCACATTCATCACTTTCTTCAATGTCATTTGAAAACTACAGTGATATTGAAGAAATGTATGACGATAAATAAAATGATGATTTCAATAGAAAGGTTAGTAATTATCAGTTTAAATATTAAAAACATTGACTTTTTTAATGGTTTTGGAAAAAATAAATCACTTTTTCTTTAGGACCCTGACTGGGGACCGAAAACACAAAAGAAACTTCCAAAGATAGAAGTAATCACTCCAGATCTTTGTCGAACTTTAGACAGAGCTCAATTGTCTAATAGGATGGCAATGCACGTCGTGTCAAGTACAGCAGAGAGTTTAGGGCACAACATAGGTAATTTAAAATATTAGCTTTCTAAAATATAGTTCAATACCTAATACATTTTCAAGAAAGCTTCATGATAAATTGTTTTTAGATGACTTGAATTTAAGTAAAAGCACCATAGCAAAAGTTAGAAACGAAGAGCGATTGGAGTATGCTTCTGAATTAAAGGAAAATTTTTAATTAGAACAGAGATTACAATCGCACTGGGATGGAAAACGTGTTTTATCATTGACTGGAAAGAAAACGGTGGAACGATTGCCTGTTTTAGTATCTACCGCTGGCGAATTTCAAATCTTGGGTGTGCCACAGATGGAGTCTGCTACCGGACTTGCTCAAGCTTCTGCTGTGGCAGAGTTTTTTGAATCATGGGACATAATTGACCGTATTGAGTAGGAACATAATTGACCGTATTGAGTACGGACATGACCTTGATATTTACCGGATATGACAGACAGCGCCCGCGGCGGCCAAAGCCGAAAATCCCATAGGGATAGAAAGGACCCCGCACAAAATACCGAGAAAAAAACGTTCAGTCGTTTGAGCTAAAACCGGCTGGAATGTATTCTTTAAGGTGTCCCGAATAAAAGTTCGGATGTGCACTAGGTCCAAAAAGTCCTTAGGTTTCGAGTTACAGGCACTTGAAGGTTATAAAATGACGATCTTTATATTATATGATTTTCAACTTTCTGAGCGCTATACTGACTTAATATCGTGATTTCAGACTAAGTGATCAGAACAAAAGTTCTAGGAATGTAAGTAAGGTACCTTGTGATGGCCTTGTCTGTGTTCTTGACCCGTATTCTGAAGGACATTTGAAGATCAACTCATTTCTTTTTCAATGGAACCCATTTTTTAATTTTCATTTTTAAAGAACAACTTTTTTCAATAGTATGTAAGCTACCTTTTGATGACCTTATCTGTGACCTTGACCCGCATTCTGAAGGTCTTTTGAAGGTCAACTTGTTTTCAAGCAATCCATTTTTTCACTTTTGATTCTTAAAAAATACAATTAAACTTTTAGATGTTCATTTTTAGGGGGAGATTGATTCATCTTTCGAAGTAGTATCCCAAAAGTTTAAAAAGGTTTGTGAAGAAAATAACTTCCAAGTCATGTTTCGATAAAAAATAAGATAAAAGTTGAAGAAAATAAAATGAACTTGAAATTGTATTGACTGTAAACTTGATAAATAGTTTCAAGTTTACATTGTTACTGTAGTATGATTTATTTTATTATGTTCAGTGTAACCCGTTCTTAGCGTTACACAGAGTCAACGACATGGAGGTGACGGGTTTTTGACTCCTTTTTTTCTTTTTGTTTTATTTTTTGTGTGTTTTTTTCTTCTTTTTATGTTTTGTTTTTGGTTTTTATTGTTATTTTAAATATTTTAATTATGAAAATTTTAATTATCGTTAAGAATATATTACAAATGGAAGTTTAAAGTCAAAATTCTTTACCTAGATAAGGTTTTGCAAATCATGACTTCGATGTTATTTTATTTTTATAACTGTTTAACCTTTAGTCGCATTTTTTAAGAATGAAAAGTGAAAAAATGGATTTCTTGAACAAAAGTTGACCTTCAAAAGACCTCAGAATGCGGGTCAAGGTCACAGATAAGGTCATCCAAAGGTAGCTTACTTACATTCTATTGAAAAAAGTTGTTTTTTAAAAATGAAAAGTAAAAGATGGGTTCCATTGAAAAAGAAGTAAGTTGACCTTCAAATGTCCTTCAGAATACGGGTCAAGGACACAGACAAGGCCATCACAAGGTACCTTACTTACATTCCTAGAACTCTTGTTGTGATCACTTAGTCTGAAATCACGATATTAAGTCAGTATAGCGCTCAGAAAGTTGAAAATCATATAATATAAAGATCGTCATTTTATAACCTTCAAGTGCCTGTAACTCGAAACCTAAGGACTTTTTGGACCTAGCGCACATCCGAACTTTTATTCGGGACACCTTAAAGAATACATTCCAGCCGGTTTTAGCTCAAACGACTGAACGTTTTTTTCTTGGTATTTTATGCGGGGTCCTTTGAAATTTACATAAGATAGCACGTATGCATTGTTTTTAAATATGATGCATAAATGCATAAATGATAGCTTTAAAAACGTTATAACATTTTTCAAAACGAAGCAAAATAACAGAGGAAACTTTCTTGCAAAAAGATTTCGTGAAAAATGTATCTTTTCATTCCACCTAAACCCGTACAAGTTTCGTTGTTGGTCACCAACATGATCTTAAAAATTACCGGTCGAATGTCAACAAGCGGATTGATGATGAATATTTCAATTAAAACAGGATTTCAAGCTATACGTCATTTAATCGAAAGTGAATAGAATAAGCAAAATTCAGTGCAGCGTAATCAGACAAACGGCGGTACGTAGTTTTGTTTGACAATAATTCCGACTAAAGAAATTATGGTTTTAAAATGTTCTTTTGGGTCAATATAAGGAACCGTTTTCGTTATCCCCCTTCCCTGACCTCTGCGTATCTTTTGGCAGTGGCGTAAACTTTCAAAAAACGGTTTTTTATGTATAACTCGTTTGTTTATGGTTTTTTTGCAAACTCCGCGTCTACAAAAATTGAAGTACATAAAACTCTCCACAAAAAAGGTTCTATTGATTTTTTTCATACGAGCCATATTTTTAGAATAATAGCCGAGCAAAGTCCAAAAATTTGTAAAAAATTTTGAAAACTTGCACTTATATTAGTTCTGAAATGACGTTGGATGAATTTATGCACTAATTGTCGGTAAGATCAATGTTAATAAATAAATAATACATTAACAACTTATTTTTTATTGTTTATAAATAATTTTATTAATGGAATCAATGTTTTCATTATATACGGTTTTCACAATTGCGAGCCTATGTATGTAAGTATTTGAGACCACTTAGTCGAAAAATTTAGAGAATAGCTTGGTCGTTGGAATGTAAAAAATCCAGAATGTCACAGGCGTACCAAAAATTGAATTAGGATCATTGTAATACAAAACAAAACGACGAATACCATTAGCGTAGAACAGGGCTCACCACTTTCAGCAAGTGTTGACTGAAATGTCATCGGCGGAAGGCTCCTCCTGCTCATCTACACTCTTGTTGATATACCAATAATCCGTCAATATCTTGCGTCCAGTATCACGGAAAGAAATAATCGGCCCCTTGCTCCTTTTTTGCGACATAATTATTTCATCCTTATAAGTGCTCTCTAGCTTCATTAAAATGCTCCGCGTCGATGGAAGGGGTCCCTTATATGTTGCTAATATCTCATTCAAGGAAAACTGACATTCCTCTCGGTTTTCCAAAATATAGGAATAAATGTAGTCGATCGCGAGGGAGAGGTTCTCGTTTTCAGGTCGGCCCTTTTCATGTGTCGTTGCCTGAGGACGGAAGAAATCCCTTATGCAGGTCGAATGGTATCTACCTGTAGATACGAACATAATTATTGCAATTGAAATTAAAAAATAACTTAAAAATCCTTTTAGTAATTATTTCGTATTTTTGTAATATTTATTACACACTCAAAAATTTTTTGCTCAAGTCAACCAGAATTTGCCCTTACTATTACGTCTCGTTAAAGTAACCAGAATTTCTGATTAAAATAGTCAGAATTCTGTTTGAAACTATCAGAATTCTATTTGCTTTAATCAGAAAAAATAGTAAGACCATATTTAACCAGAATTCTAGTTAGGGATGTACACTAGTTATATCAAGTTCAAAATTGAGCATTGTTAAAAATGATTTATAAAATCGAAAAAAAATTTCCCACTGTTAATTGTAACAAATTTTGGAAGAGAAATAAATGCGAACTTCAGAAAAAAATATTTTATGGTAATATTGTCTATTTAAAAACAGTTATTTAGAGTTTTGTGTTTTTGCTTTCTTTTCAGGTAAAAGTTGCAATTCTTATTTATTTCTAATGTTGTTCAAATGTTAATTTAATAAACAATATTTTTACTTAATTAAAGTGAAAGGTATAAGATGACCTACTTCAGACCAAATAAAAAGACCTTGATGATGTTAAGAAGATCCTTTAATCATCGACGTTTCGAGAGTCAAATGCCCTCCTCTTCAGGAAACAGGAATCCAAGTTGATGTTAATCCTTACCATGGAGCAGTACGTTCGTTCTGTCTCCCATTTTAAATTTAAAAAGAAAATTCTTCAAATAATTTTTTAAATATTGTTAGTGATGTCATAATAATGGACCTTACTATTTTTTAACATCTCAAAGTTAAAATGTTAAGAGCTCAGAACTTAATTGAGATGAGAATCTTTTAAGAGCATGAATCTCTATTTCTTTTTACTACGACAATTTGGCTTTTGCTAATTTTTTTTTTAAAAAATGAAGGACTTTTATTTGACTTGGATTCCTGTTTCCTGAAGAGAAGGGCATTTGACTCTCGAAACGTTGATGATTAAAGGATCTTCTTAACATCATCATGGTCTTTTTATTTGGTCTGAAGTAGGTCATCTTATACCTTTCACTTTAATTAAGTATTTATTTACTCAGACGCATAACATCGCATTCTAACTTTTACCATCTATTAATAACAATATTTTTCTTAAATACAATTTTTTAAATAAAAAAGTACCAACGAGATTTTCAGAAAATCTTTCATCTTTCTAAAGTGAAAGCATAAACATAACACTCTAAAAAGCTATTTTTAAACAAATAATTTCGACCTGAAGTATTTTTTTTTTAAAGTTCACCATCAGTTTTCTTCCAAAAATAGTTACAATTTTCAGTGGGAATATTTTCCTTGAATCTAGAAATAATTCTAAACAATTCTCATGTTTGAACTTGAGGTAACTACTTTACATCCTTAAGTTGACCATACTTTTTTTAGTGCAGACTTAAAAGAATTGTAAAATAAGTAAAATTAGACTCAGTTAATTTATTTATTTGTCCTTCTATTAAGGTAATTGTTAGTTAATGTGTAGATATTTCTTTCTAAAAATGGTAATGTAAAGTTTTTTCCTAAAATTTGGACCCCCTGCCTCCCATAACCTACGTGATTTTTTCCGATCTTCATTCAAGACAGAATACAAAAATGTCCAACCCACCCCCCTTACTAACAATACTTTACTTCATTTGTGTGCGGTCCCTATCTATACTCATCCCGCCCCACGTTCGCCTGTTAAGGAAAACCACGTTACACCTATTAAGGGAAAGTTAACAATTCTTAAGTAATGGGTTTTTTGTTTACATACCTTCAGCGGCTACGAGATCAACATTTTCAATGCGCGATATGACAGTCCTTCCCCATTCATCATTCCGATTTTTTCCGACTTTCATTATGTTCTCATGAATGGTCATCGACATAACGTTACAGACAATGATACGTTTGTCCTTCGCCTTCTTAGTTTCCGCTTTTACAAATTCGGACGATGCATCGTTGGCTCAGAACAAGCATTTTGATTTCCACGAAAATCCATCACTTGATCTCTTAGCAGTCGATTTACTCTTACCCGCTTTCACAGCAGCCGCGATGCTTGATTCTTGTATGTAAGATTGTTGACACTTCAAATGAACAACAACAGATTTCAATCCCTTAAGCTGATGCACTTTATTATCCTTCCTTTTAAGACTAGCTTCTCTTAAAGTATTTGTTCCTCTCTCCTTCACCTCGGTAGTATCACTTTCGCCGGAGAGACTTTTCTCACATATGAAACATTTATTTTCTTCCATTTTTACTTGCAAATATAATTTTTTTTACATTTGAGGAATTCTCACGAAACCTGTACCGTCGTTCGACTAAGGGACTAAGCTATTCTCTAAATTTTTCGAGTTAGTGGTCTCAAATACTTACATACATCGACTTGCAATCGTGAAACCCGTATATAATAAAAATATTTATTCCATTAATAAAGTTATTTATAAAAATAAAAAATAAGTTGTTAATGTATTATTTATTTATTAACATTGATCTTACCGACAATTAGTGCATAAATTTATCCGAAGTCATTTCAGAACTAGTATAAGTGCAAGTTTTCAACATTTTTTACAAATTTTTGGACTTTTCCCGGCTATTATTCGAAAAATATGGGTCGTATGAAAAAAATCAATGGAACCTTTTTTGTGGAGAATTTCATGTACTTCAATCTTTGTAGACGCGGAGTTTGCAAGAAAACCATAAACAAACGAGTTATAAATAAAAAACTGTTTTTCGAAAGTTTACGCCACTGCCAAAAGTTACGCAGAGGTTGGGGGATAACGAAAACGGTTCCTTATATTGACCCAAGGAACATTTTAAAACCATAATTTCTTTAGTCGGAATTAATGTCAAAAATTACCATTTTTTTTTGCTCTGCCGCCTGGCCTAATATCCGTATGTTTGAAATAGAGAAAACTAGGAATATGTTACGTACATACGGGTGGTCCAAAAACATTTTTTTAGAGGGCAACGATACCATATGGGTGTGACACCCCTAACACACCCCCACGGGTCCCTGAAAACTACCCTTAAAACCCAAAATGTCAATTTTTTATGAAATCGATCTTTTGAGCACTTTATTCTCGTTTTTTTTTTACTTAAAATTATTTGTACTAGTCTAGTGGAATATTTATCAACATTGGTTAATAAATTTTCAATTATTAGAACAAATTTAATTTGTTTAAATACCTTTTTTTCGATTTTTTAAATCAATAATTATGATTGTTTCTTCAGTGGAATATTGATCAACACTGGTTAATTAATTTTTAAATGTTCAAACAAATTCCATTTGCTTAAATAATTCTTTTTTCAAAAATTCGTTTTTTTTATAAAAAATATTACTGTATTATCGTTGAGTGACATAAATTTATTTTCAGATATTTTTCAATCGTTGAGATAATAAATTATTATTTATTTTCAACAACCTTTAACTTGTTTCAACAATATTTTTTTCACCAAATTTGTTAGTTTTTCTTTTCTGCTATTTATATTAAAACTTCTTATTGTTGGAAACTATAATTTTGTTATATTTCTGAATTGATTTTAAACAAATGGAATTTGTTTACATAATTGAAAATTAATTAACCAATGTTGATCAATATTTCAGCAAAGAAATGGCAATAATTTTTTATTTAAAAAAATATCGAAAAAAATATTTTTTAAATAGATTCCATTTGTTTAAATAATTGAAAATTAATTAACCAATGTTAATAAATATTCCGCTAGGCCAATAGAAATAATTTGAAGTAAAAAAAATAATACTAATAATAAAATACTTAATGTCATTTAAATTAAAATAAAATATACTCCATCAATATTCTGGGATAATTAATCTTTCTAACTTCAAAATCTGACAACTAGCATTGCTTTTACAAAAATAATAGAGCGTATATATATGCGATTATATATAATATTATTTACCCAATTAACACAATAATTTGTCCAGATACATTTTTCGAAAAACAAGAATATTGAAGTGCTTCATGTGATATTTGTAATCCGATAGACCTGTTACAGACAGATAAATTCAAAACTCAACTCCGATCAAACCGTTTAACAAACTCGAGCAAAAGTTTTTTTCGCTGAATCGAGATTTTATCAGTTTTCCTACAGACACTCTCATTATTTGATAGTTAAACTCTTATTTTCAGTACAAATTTATTTATTTTCAATCGCATGTAAACAAGGGCAATTAAGAAATTGCCGCTTTTATGCGACAGATGGCGCCAGGCTGTTTCCGTGGCCGTACTCAATAGTAGGATTATGCTTCGTTAAATGCAGTGTTAACACTGGTAGAGTTCAGGGGACATGCGTACGTTTGGAACAGCGCTTTCAAACAGATTTGCTGTACTTTGCCTGCAAACATCATATCCCAGAAATAATTCTCGAAAGTGTATGCAAAGAATGCCTTGGTCCAACATCTGGACCAGAGACTCCATTATTAGAAAAGTTTAGTGAAGCGTGGGAATCTTTCGATAAGACAAGGTTCGAAATTGATATAAACGCACGGAGAAAAATGGATGGTCAAATTTAGAGGATCAAAATTTAGAGAGCCAGTCCATTCTTCTAGATGGTCTAAAGAACCTTTCAGAATTTTTTCGACATAGTCAGAGAGACTCTTATTTTATGGCCAGTCTGAGTGTTGTAAGAAGGTAAGACTCACTGTCAGGGATAATCGAAGTATCCTTTCGGCATGATCAATACGATCATCTTGTTTTCACTCATTTCGACCATCCACGGAAAAGCAAATGACCCATCGCGGAGGGCCAACCTGATTAGTTACCGTTTGCGTGTTTATTTAAAATGAATAAATGTGTAAGTCAAATTTTCACAACAAATAATGAATGTAAAGTGCATAAGAATATTAGGAATTATTGTAAATTCATATTTAAGGTTGAAAATATATTCCTTTCATTAAAAATTAAAATCTATCATTTATTTTTAGAAAAAAATCTAATAAATAATTTAAATTTTACTTTACAAGTCCTTCTTGTGAGCAAAGTATAATTTTTAATAACTTTACTCTTATTACTTGCTGTTTAAAATTGCTTTTCACATTTAATCATTTCAAATAAGCGCGCCAACCTCAACCAATCCAGTTGTCGACGTGATGGATGCAGTGTGAATGGATACGAGAGTTGGGAGCGTCATGATTTAGAGCAATTTCGGAGTGAGTGAATATCATTCAGCCGTTCAGCGTCACATTTGCTGTTTATTGAACTTAAACATATTTTTAACAAATTTAAACTGCTTTTTGATATTTCGAATATGCGTGGAGAGTGAAGTGCATAAAAGAGAATATGATTTAAAGTGAATTAAGTTTATTCTTTTGAATTTTCAAAGTCAAATTTGATGCTTCCAAGGGATTTAGGATAAGGCGTAACTGGACGTTCAGCTTTCAATTTGTTGTCACCGTGTGGTTTCAAACTGAAAAAGTGCAAACAATTTCAGCATGCAGAAAGTAACTATATTGGTTTCTGAATTCACTGCAATGTTTGAAATCTTACAATTCAGTGTGACACCGTGCCGTGTCCTTAGCCTTTCGTGCTCCAAAAAATATATTGTGAATGTGCACTGTTTTTGCATATCAAATTATGTCTCATCCACCTCACTCTCCACAAAGAATAAAAAATGATTTCAGAATTCATGTATTTAATATAAATTTTCAGGTTTTATAGGTTCCACTTAATTTTATAATTTCCAGTCTCTTATAAGAGAGAAACTGGAATAAGTAGGAAAAGGACAACAAATATATATAATGTAGGATAATCAAATCGATCCCTTAAAATGGCCAGGTCGACTGTACGAGGAGATCAAGTCGACTATCTGATATGACCAAATCGACCTTCTATGATGAGCGATTCGACCCTTTATAATGATCAGTTCCGCCATCTCTCATGATCGGTTCGACTTTCTATTACGCTTGAGTCGAACGTCCTAGATGGCCAAGTCGACACTGTGAGATGATCGATTTGAACCTCTTGTTTTAACCTTCTAGGGATAATCGCTTTAGCCATCTTCAAGGGCTGTCCTATAGTTGACCCTGCAATATAGTCTGTCTGCACATCTGCATGGCTAAAATGACCTTCCATTTTTCTCCGTGCGACAAGCGAATACTTTTGAAACTGCGATCCGAAAAGGACGACCTAATTAAATTTGAAAATTCGCAGTTTAAAGAAAATTATCAACCCCGTGATGACTACCGCGAATTAGTTGAACTCGCCATAATTTTTTTAGGAGATGTTCCAGTTCGGGGTATTCGTTTTATGGCTCCAGGACCAATGTACCATGCGCGGTGGATGGCAATTGCCATTTACTGCCCGAAAATTTGGATGTTTCGAAATCAGTATACGTTAACATATACCGCAACCCAAGCCAATAGGGAATTGTGCCTTTTTGTAATCAAAATTCACATCCGATTATGGTTTGAGGCTCCTTTGCCTGTTGCTGCGGCATACAATGACTTACATTTAATTAAAAAATTGGTGAGTTACAAGTCCATCAATGCCAAAATATCAAAAGTCGCTTGTGAAAAGTTTGAAGGACACTTGTGGTATCTTTCAGAAGAACTTGTGGCCATGGCATTCTTTGATTCTAGAATTTCACTCGAATGACTCGAACAGAAAAGGGCAATGGTGGCTGCGATGAAAACGCGAGAAGGCTCAGACGAACCCGCAAAACATCTTTCAGGTCAAAATGTGACAATTTTTGCGAAGAATGATATTGAAGATTTTGTTACTTCGAAAGCACTTCGATTTTTCGATATTATGCAATTGAATTCATCCTTCTTAAGCACAGATCCTGCTCTCTGAGTTGTTAAGAAACACTACATTGAGGCTTTCGCGGTCGTTAGTACATTAAAAGTTGTCAACGACGCTGCAGAAAGAGCCGTGGCTTCAATGCAACGGTTCAACCGGTCGCTGACTAAAAATGAGAATCAGCTGCAGGCACATTATCTGGGAATCCAAGGACACATTGAAGAACTTCCTGCATGTGATAAACATATCCTTCGCAAAGAAAGACATATTAAATAAAAAAAAACGGAATCAGGGAAAAATCTAACAAACCTCACTTCTCGTCTGTGAGCTTGATGTTTTCTGTGAAATTGATGTTTTTTAGAAGAATTAAGAAATTGTTTCATTTCTTGAATGAATTGTGAACTTTGTAGTTATATATTATTATTAATTGAAAAAAATGATATCGGTGTAATAAATATAATATTTTAAGCTCTATGAAGGGTAGTTTTTTTACTGTAAGAGATAGTATTTTTGGTCTAATTGGATCAACTTTTTTTTCCTGAGCGTATGGTACCAAAAATTGCATTCCCTGGCAAAAAAATTATTACACTTACGAAAATTAACAATAATTAATCATTTTGGGACACATTAAGGCCCCAGGACCATGGTTTAAAATTATTTTAAAAAGAAAAGAAAAATATGCATTTATTTTTTCACCAAATAGGACAAATTTAGGGGGTGCGTCATCAAAAAAAAGAACATTGCGTTTTTTTAGGACACCCTACTGTACATATTTTCGATCGGGTGTCCGTCCGACCGTCGTACTTTTTTCCCGCCAAAATAAAAAGTTTTGAACTCCAAAAGGGCATAAGTTTCAAATTTTGGCACGCCAAAAGGGCATAAGTGCCAAAGTTGAGCACTCCAAAAGGGAACAGGTACCAACTCGAATATAAAAGTTAAATATTTTAAATACTACATTTAACAAGAAAAACAAAACTTTCTTTTTATTATTGAAAACCCTCTCATTATGAGCAAGCAATTCATGGTGAATATATCCATAGTAAGTACTTTGCAGCGGTATTTATGATGTATTTTATTATTTTTTAATATATTATTATACGGTATTTTTTTATGATTTGCATGAAATATAGGCTACGACGCATTTTCTATTTTCATATTGTGGAATTTTATGGACTTAAAATTCAAAATGGTTTAATCTTAAACGCTTGATGAAGTTTCAAATTTACGAATATAACTGAAAACATAGTATCAGCTTCGTTGGATAATTTCGTACCCGGATGAAATACTTCAGGTTCAGTTATCTGTCTATTACGTGAAGAAACCCAATTTTGGTTTTCTTCGCGCAGCCTATTGTTACATTTTTTCAAGAAGGCGGCATTTCTTGACATTTTTCAGCCAATACGAAGTGAAGTCCTTCAATTTCATGAAAAACTCTTTTCTTATTTGTGGGTGATTCAAACCCAATTTATTAAGATTATTACATTTTCACAAATAGGAAAAAGAAACAATCCAATAATTTTTATAAATTTCTAAAATTGCTAATATTTAGTGCATTCTTCTTACCAATTTTTTAAATATAAAGCTTTCTTTCAAAAAATTGAGGTAAACATTATTTAGACTCAATTAAAAGAAAACAGAAAATATGCATAAACAAACCCTGCAGATTGGAAACGAATCATTTGTTTAGTGTCTGTATTTAAAAAATTTTAAATTAAGATCGATCAGAACTCTATTTTATCATGAATAATTTTATGCAAAATGAGCATGAAAAAGATTCAGAATTAAAAAACAGACCTCTAAACTACCTCACTTTTCGGCTCATTAGAGACAAAAATATTGATTTACGACATTGGTCGACAGTCTGTTTTTTCACTGATATCTGTTTCGGCGACCCCACCGCAGCAGGGGCCTTTTGCCCACAGACAGGTCACAGGAAGGAAATTTAAAAACTGTCAATTTTGCAATTAGCGATTTGAAAATAATATAATCAGCATCCACGAATTTTTCCGATTCCAATGATATATTACTTGCTTCGAAAAGTTAAAGATTTGAAGAAGTTTAATTGAAGAAACTTGAGCTCAATATTTAATTTAATATTGATTAGTTCTCCAATTTTCAACCTTTATGGACAGATTACATGTCGTTGGAATCGAAATAATGTGCACATTCCGAATATATTACAAGGTATCCAGTAAAGACGTGTGATAAAATTCCCGTACATTTCCCGCAGACTTCTCCAAAATTCCCGTACATATATCAGACTTAAAAAGTGCTTTGTGTTATGCTCCTGTAAAAATGAGACTTCTTATAAACATAAAATATACACATAATAAAACTTTAAAATGGAAGTATAAAAATGAAACGGTTACAATGCAAGTTGTATTCTCTCTTTTTTGTTGACAAATTAAAGTATATTTAGGCTACTGTTGGTAATAAACTTTTAGCTCATTTTTTTAGTTTAACAATAATGATTTAATTAAACTAATAATTTCTTCTAACCGATACTTCTACGTTTAACTTACTGAATATCAAACCCTTCTCTCTCAAATTTCAGGATAACGATTCAACGTTTTTTGCAACTACCGGCAATAAGTAATTTTATTAGAAATGAAGAAATAACAAATTCGAATTTTATTTTTAAAATAGACCTTTTCATTTAAGAGCAGAAGCTTAGGCGCCGCTATGATACTTAGCGGGCATTTAAACGTTTTGAGCATATTGTCGTTGAAATGTACACTATCATACCAAATTTTAATGTAAAATTAAATGAAAAAGATGTGCCAGGTGCCGAATTACTACCTAAGAAGGTAGACAACAACAACATTTGCCAGTTAAAGAGTGGTTGAAGTGAAGAATTTATTATTATTAACAATGTACCAAAGGAAAAAAGCAACAACTTGTTGACCTGTAGTAGAATGTAGGTTACGCTTACATCGTGTATAGTCGCATAGTTGGAATAGTAGAAAAATGGTGTTTTACATAGAAATGAAATTATCTGTAAGGTTACAAAAATATATAAACAGGTTGATCAAGCATTTTCAAATAAATTCAGTTGAATCGTTTGAATTTCAGAAATTTAAATTTGTAAGTCAGCATTGTATTGTATTGAATGTTAATGCGTAAATCACAATTTAAGAATTATTAATTTGTAGTGACTTAAAACTTGTATTTGCTTCATTTTTATTATTGTTGTTTCGGATTTAAAATTGCTTAACATTTCTTCAATTCAGAATACTGAAAATGAGAACATGGACTTGTATTTTATAACCAGAAAATTTTGAACTGTTTAACTTATAGAAGTTTAAAAGTTTTCGGTTCAACGGCATTTATTTTTAAATTATGTAATTGGAAAGTTGTAAAAGCTTTCATTTTAAAGGCGTAATAATTTATTGAGCGTTTGAATCAAAACTTTTTTAAGCTGTAATTTTAAAAGCTTGAAATTCAAGAGTATCACTTTGAGTGCTTTAGCTTGCACTTCAGTTTTGAGCACTTCAAATGAAGAAATTGCCCGCTCAAATAGTTTGCATTTTTTCCCTGTGCACACTTAACCCCACTCACATATCACTTTTTCTCAATTCCGCGCAATTTTTCATATGCATTTTAAGTGAATCATCGCGAATGTTACCCTTTAGAAATATTAAACAGGGGTTTGGAAATGAAAGAAAAATAATATTTATATTTCAAGTACGACTTGCACCGGATGACACTTTTATAATTTCCAAAACAGCACTTCTTGTCCGTATCAACCTTCTTTCTTTTCAATGGATTTTCTCCTGGTAAATCAGACATTGTTTTGTGGGATGTGCTTTAACTTCTAATTGCTCGAAATATATATTTTTTTCGTTAATATTTATTATTTCCACATACATTTTGCGGAAAAATTGCTCGAAACTCAAGGAAGTCGAAAATCGAACGGTTTTCGATTTTCGACTCCATACAGCATCGGAGTCTAACTGCTGGACGTAACACACGCATGTGTAGTTTAGTGGCGCGCAATATTTGAAAATGAACAAATTTACAAAAACTTCTGTCTACATAATTAAATCATTAAGGTACAACAAATTTCCCGCTTCGAAATAAGAAATCCCGTACATTTCCCGCACCAATAAAATTCCCGCTTTTCCCACACGCTGGGCACCCTGTATTACTGCCAAGTCAGTGATTGGAGAATTATTAATTTTTAACTTCTTA
This sequence comes from Andricus curvator, assembly GCA_932195095.1. Taxonomy (NCBI): domain Eukaryota; kingdom Metazoa; phylum Arthropoda; class Insecta; order Hymenoptera; family Cynipidae; genus Andricus; species Andricus curvator. The sequence goes on along the minus strand of CAKNYM010053311.1, from coordinate 156,941 downwards.
ATTTTTTTCCATTTGCCGTTGTCCCCTGTAACTCGAGACTTGCACGCGGTGAGGTCCTCTTCTTTTATGGCTAACATCTGGTAAAAATCTTTCGAAAAATTTGAGAAAGAAACCCAAGGAAAGTAATAAATATTCAAGTCGGACTAAGGAACCAATGAGAAGAGAAATTAAGAAACTACGTGTAAAAAAAAAGGGTAAGGACACTCCTCCATCGAGAAACCACAACCCCCATGCGCGTCTGTAGGACCTTCTCTCGGGGAACAGAGTATAGCTGGACATATCGACGAAATTTGGCGTCCGTCTAGCCGGGCGTTTAGACACTTTGTTAAATTAAAATTCCAGCGCACACTGTGGTTGAAAAAAAAATTGATTTTTAAATTGTATGAAGAATTTTTATTTAAACAATTAGTTTAAATATGCGAGATACCGAAAAACTAAGCGCCATTCAGTTCTATAGAAAAAATTACATAAGATCCACGTATTGAACAATTTTCTGAGTTATCCAATTTATTATATATAGTATGCAGTTGTTTATTTATACTATTTAACCAATTGAGTCGATGAAAAATGGTTAAACACATAGAATTTATGTAATTTTTTTAGCTCAATCCAATGGCGGTAATCGTTTTTCTGTATTTTGCATTTTTAAACAAAAATTCTTTAAACAATTTAAAAATACGTTTTTTCTTGAAAAATGATCTATTAGTTATTGCGCTATTAGTTTTGAAATAACTTTATGAGAAAATAAGTTTCTTTTAAAGTTGCATTTTTTCATTTTTGAGCCTTCTATTTGTCTCGTTAGAAGTTCCTGGTCTTTCACTGATATATTTTATGTTAGAGTTTTAAAAAACAAACTCTCGAATGTACTTTTTTTTTAATAAGTCGAATTTTGAAAACGTTGTTCCCTACTAAAAAGAAACTCAGAAATCGTCACAAATGGTCGGAAGTTTTGACGATTTCTAAACATCCTTACGTGCAGATATGTTAATTGACTACCTATTATGTAGTTCATCAATTAAAAATATGTTTTTTTTTTATGTTGCATATACAGATTCAAAATTGAGAAATTCTGAATCTATTGGTTTTGACGATTTCAGATACCTAAAAATGTTCCTAAAAATATTAAAATACGGATAAATATGACGTATCTCGTAAAGAGAAAGAAATATGTTAAATCAGACATTTTAAGATTCACCTTCAGAGTCATTTAGTATACAAGTATTAATAATTATATATACAGTAGCATCCAGGAGTATAAAGACACCTAAAAAATAGCAATAAAAACATGCACTCACTTCTCGTAGGATATCTCCGAGAAAAAAAAGAAAATTTTTTTTAACAGCGTTGAAAAGGTTATTAAATTTCACGTCAAATGAGCCCTATTTGAAGGAATCGTAGTCTATAAAAACTGAGTTACAGAGTAAGAAAGACCGGTTTCATTTCTGATTTTTGCCAATTTTCATGATTCAACTTCAAGTCCTGGCGAAATCTAGGAAAATGATGGTAAAAATTTGACAATTACGCAAGCTGAACCTTGAAATCGCCTCTTTAAAATAAGAATAAAAAACTATCAACACTGTTAACAAAATCTGTAGTGAATTGACTATACATGTAATGGAAGCAAGAATGCACAATATGAAATTAAACTTAATATACCAGCATACAGTAAATTTAGGATATTCATACTGAATTTAGTATACGCGTACATTAAATTAAGTATACGCGTGTACTAAATTCAGTATATTATTATTATTATACAATTAAGCCATGTCCCTTTCGAGGTAGGCGTGACTTGCAATATACTAAATTTACTGTACGCTGGTACACTCAATTTAATTTCATGCTGTGCATTCTTGCTTCCATTACATGTTTACTAAATCTAGTACAGATTTTTCTAACAGTGAAAAATTTCACTGGTTCTCGAATTATCATAAAAACTGTAGAGGCGTGCGCAAGACAAAAATCACTCGGTCGAGCGACGACTGCAGTTTTTATTGTCTTGCACACGTCTCTACATTTGTTATGATAATTCGAGAACCAGTGAAAGTTTTGAGTTTTTTGTGCTTATTTTAAAGAGGAGATTTCACGATTCGTCTTGTGTAACTTTCAAATTTTTACCATAATTTTCCTTGATTTTGCTAGCAGTTGAAGTTGAATCATGAAAAATTGACAAAAATCAGAAAGTAGACCAATGCTTTTTTATAAATTATTCTATCTTATTTTTTTCCGTAGATATCTTGCTAGAAGTGAGCGCATGTTTTTGATAGCTATTTTTCTAGGTGTACTCACATTCCTGGACTATACTGTAAGCAAAAACAGAACGTCAATAAATATAAATGAATAATATAAATAACGTGGTAAATATAAAAGGGATCAATCAGCCTTTATGGCACTCTATTCTTGGAACCGTAATAAAATGATTATCCTTCTAACCAAAGTTTTGACGATTTCTGAACATTTCCTGACAAATTCTGACTTTTCCTGCCGATATACGTTCTCTTAGGACTCTTAGGTGTTGGCAGAAAACCCATAAAATCATTCTTCTTAAATTCAAAAAAGTTCAAAGATATTCAACATTCAAGATGTTGGTTCTTTTTTTAACTTTCATAACTTTGGTGATTTTAATGATATTAAGATGTTATTTTTTATTTATAATAAGACGTCGTTTTGAAGAAATATTTGTTGAAAGAAACATTTCAAAAACTTTTTGTAATTTTCAAAAACAAATTTTTAAATTGCAAATATAAAAATGGGATATCCCTTCGTTTTCTAGAAATAATTAAAAAAGTACAAGACGATGCAAATGATGTGAAAATCATGTAAACAATAGACGAATATTATACACGTATGCACGAACTTCAGAGCTCAGACTCTGGGGTGCTTGGTATGCCACGCGACGGTGTAGCTTCTTAATTATTTCTCGAAAATTAAGAGAGATCCCATTTTGATTATTACAGGGCTTCTAGAGGACGATGTAAGCTATCTATACAAAAATTCAAGAAAATAAGAAATGAATTTTTCGCAAAAAGTCAGTTTAAAAATGTATTCTTGGAAAATCCAAAAAGTCTCAAAAAAATTATTTCGACAACTCTCATATGCATTTCAAACGAGTGCTCAAAAATCTCAACTATCTCATACACCAGTGCTGCATGATCAACGTAACTTGCGCACCCGACGTACGTAGCAACATGAAATTCACTCCTATTTTGTACGTGTTTACTGTAATAAAGGGCGTATTACACTGGAATAGTAATATCGCATTATTGCAAAATATAAAATTACAATTGGCATGCATAATCACACCAATTTGAACTGTAATTTAAGGAAAACCATTTTTTATTATAGAATCAGCGGTATTAAATGTCAACTGAAACTAGAATACAAGCAAAATGGCTCTATTGAAATTCTTTTTTCTTCAATAGGTATGTCTGGACATTCGTAGTACCATTCCGTTATAGTGATAATTAAATTGTTGACGGTTTTCAAAAAACTAAACAAAAAATAGAAATGAAGAATTGGTTTTTGAGGTTATGCTACTTACCCATAACTTGAACTCGACAAATGGCACAAGTGTCGCACTCGACATCCCAGCTCCACATGGCTACAGCATTCCACTTTTTTAACGTGAATAGTTTATCGGACTTGACATTATCACCGTCTCCGCGATCGGAATTATCTTGCTCGTTATCTGCCATTTCGAATGTTGAGGTTAGAGCCAGCTCAGCCAGCTAACAGTGTTCACTTGGTTCACTTATCTCCCTTCTCTATCTATATGTTAGCATGTTAAGGTGCATTCATGCCTCTGCAAGCATGCAGGCCAGTGATGGGTAAGTAAAATACTCGTGGTAATTTACTTGGTTTTCTACGGTAATTTACCTGGTATTTTACGTCATCAGTTTTCTACATGGTGTAAATTACGTCTTGTTCTATATATGAGGGCGCCACCTCTGAGGCGGGAAATTGAAAACTTGAATCAGACAGCCAATCAGAGGTTTTCTACATGTATTTTACACATTCGAGGTATTTTACGTCAAATACCTCCTTTAGGTATTATACGTAAAAAACTTCCAGTTACGCGTAACTGCACAACCCTGGTTGATATTATTATTTTTTAATTAACAATATAGGCATTAAAAAAACCCTTACGAATGCCGATACCAGAAATCCAAAAAAGTGAGATTATGCACAGTTCTACAGGTCCGCCATCTTGACACGTAATTTACTAGGTATTTTACCTGTTTTCGACGTAAAATACTTCATTTAGGTATTTTACGTCAAAAACGTCCAGTTACGCGTAACTGCACATCCCTGATGCAAGCTGCCTCCTTGCACAAGCAAGCGACCGTTCACACCTCGGGTTTTCCGCCTATGGAAAATTGTGAAAAATGATATTAATGGCGTGAGTTTTTAAATCTGAAAAAGCTTGATAATTAAAAAATGAATTGTATTATGAGATAAACTATCGATAAATGTCAGAATAATTGTTATTTTGTAATTGTTAATTGTAATTTATAAAAAAAAACTATGTTAATTTATAATAAAATTATGTGATTGAGATGTCATATGGACAAACGGGCTCTCATGGGTAGTAGGTGACGTCCAAGATTCATAAAGATTAATTAAATTGTTTTTATCAGTTATTCGCAGTAATAGTGTAAGTATCCTTATATTGCTAAGTGTCCTTCGGGTTTATTTCTCTATTCAATGGTCATATTAAAGTGAGCGAGCTTTATGTCTTGATTCAATCAGTTTGACTTTAACCTAAACTAACCTAACCATTTTGAGTTTTCTTCTAAGCTTTAAAAGCACTACTGCAGTTAATTCAGCATCACTGACATCAGATGAATCCATTGCACACTCTGAAATAAACCCTAAATTTATTTAAGCCGGTTTAAGTATTCTAAACTACATTTAGACATTTTCTCTTCAAAGTTAATGTTTTGTTGAGCAAATGAGATTTTTATACGCTCTGACAGGCTATGGTATTTGCAATTGTTGTAAATATGGTTAAATATTAACAAATATAAGTAATATGTCGAAGTAAATAGATGTTAAGTGTAAATTTTGGTTAGGTTAAAGTCAAACATAAAGTCAAGACATAAAGCTCGCTCACTTCAATATGACCATTGAATAGAGAAAGAAATCCGAAGGAAACTTAGCAATATAAGGATACTTACAATATTACTGCGAATAATGGGGTCGTTGCATGAATTTTAGGTAATATATTTTTTAAATACTGCATAACATTCTGAACATTTTGGTGCATTTAAAAAAAATTTTGAAAACTTCATTGTGGAGAAAAAAAATGTTTAAGAAAAGTATTAAAATCAATATTCAAAAGCACTGTGACCTTCAAACGTGATTTCCCAAAAAGCGCGTAACCAATCAGAATAATGATCTATTGACTAACGAAGCATGATCTAAGAATACACGGTCTAGCCACGCGCAACTAAAAAAAAGTTAACCAATAGGAAGAATTCAGCCACCGGCGGCCATATTGTATAAGTTAGCGCGCGAGAATGTAGTATATTTGAAGGGACGTAAATGTCATGAGAGGAGATTTCACGTAAAAGATAAAGTAATTGTACAATTTATAAATCAATTAAATTAGTTTGAAAATAATCTAATAGATAATATAAAATATTAAAAAATATATAACTTATTATCCTTGTAATGTAGAAGAAATATGGATAACATAACCTCTCAATGCACATGAAAAATTGTACCTTTTAACGCAAATAAAATCAAGTACCTTTGTCTGAAAAGAAAAAAGAAGTTTGTTTTGGGTCTCAAAGCACAAATAAATAAATGCAAAATATTGATATCATAGTCTGTATTATGATAATATCAGTTTTTATAATTCGTATATACATGCACGTAAATGTTTAAAAAAAAACCTCTCACTGTACACAGATAAACATATTCACACCTTATATTCGTATGAAATAATAAATTTACAATATATAATAAATAAATAAAGATACAAGTTTTGCAACGTATAATTTAAAATGATATTAGCATATGACACGAAATTCTACAGTTGTAATTTCATGAAGGATATTTCAAATATCGACATTATAGGAATGATTATAGAAAAAATTATAGGAATATTTATAGGAAAAATTATATTAATAATTATCGAAAAAAGTATAGGAAAATAATTCTAGACATGGATAACTTAAAAATATTGAAATAATTATCGCCAAAAATAGAAGAAAGTATAAATGCATAATGCATTCTGAACAATTCACACAAAATAACATAAAGAATTGACATATTGAAAGAAGTTTGGTCAATTGTTCATGTAATACTGTGTAAGTATTTCAAAATAAATCATTAATTTATACATCCACATTTTGAACTAATTATTTCAATATCTTTATATCATTGATTCCTGTAATTATTTCCCTATAATTTTTCCTAAGATTTTTTCCATAATCATTCCTGAAACTTTTCCTATAATAGCGAAAAATTATAGGAAATTCATTATATGAAAATCATCATAGGCTTATGCGTCATGATTTTCGATCATACTTAAGGGTTATGCTATTTCACGTTAAAACTGTATCAATTGTGTGAGTATTACAATGTTTGCAGTTGACACCAATTCACAAAGCAGACTTCACGATAAGAAGAGAATAATTGAGAAAAATTCTGAATCTAAATGTCCATGAATAGGCGATTTTTTCGCGAGCTTGGTAACTTCATTGCTTGGAAAATTCGTCTTTTTGGTTCAAAATTCAACTAGTTTACTTAAAGATTCACTATTCCAGTTGAAAATTCATCTTTTTTGTTGAAAAATTATATTATACTTGAAAATTTATATCTTTGTTCCAAAGTGCAATTACTTTTTGGAACATTTTTTTTTGTCAACTATTCCTTTTTTGGTTGAAGTATGATATTTTTAATAGGGAAATTGTTTTCGTAGATGCAAATTGATATTATTGGTTTCAAATTCCATTATTTAAGTTGGAGATTCATAATTTTAGTAATCAGAGATATAATCCACGAAAAATATGTAAAAAAATTAGACATATATACGTGCAATCTGGAAATTGACTTAGTAGGTTATGTTTACAATTACAGCTACTTCGTACACTTATTAAAGTACACTTACCAATATGTATAATACTACTTTATAATACACTAAAATATGTATCTTTGCCGGATGGCCACGTTATATTCACTTTAGTACTTTCACTTTCAAACTTGTATTTTCGATAAAAACTCCACTCCAATTTACGCAAAGTTGACCTTAACGCGTTGCACTTGCACAAACGGATAGCGTCAGCAGTGTCCGCTTCTTTCACGTCATTTGAATATTAAAAATTTTTGCAGGTATTGACATTGATTTACAATATAGCCATAATTCATGATTTCGAATCTTTTGAGTGAAGACCGATACGCTAACGGTTGCTATGGTGACAAAATGGCGGCCGGTGGCTGAACGCGCGAGTGGGGACGAAACTGGGACCGCTTAAGGCTAGACCGTGTATTCTTAGATTATGTAACGAAGTATCTAGCAGACAGCTGGCGAAAATTCAATTTACAATTTCTAACAGAGATATTTATTTACTTATAATTGTCGAAAAGCAATACAATTTTGCTAAAAATATAAAACCTTGAAAAAGATAGTAATGAATAATATCATTCAAGTGCGTGAGAATGAAATGTTTCTAAAGATAACCTCAATTTGAATATCTTTTACAATAGGTTATGTTTACTGTTTACCCATTCAGTCGCTAGCGGCCATATTATATTCCATCACCATCAGACATACCCAGCCCTATCCGACCCCCCTACTTTTTGTACGGCAGCCGTTGTCGCTTACAGCAGTGGGACTCCGATACCGTGTCGAAAGTCGAAAATCGAACGGACCTCTTTTTTTAACGCGTGGAGATAGAAAGAGAGGTTCGTTCGATTTTCGACTTCGAAACAGCATCAGAGTCCCACTGCAGGTTCCACATGACGGGTGAACTCATCCGCTAGCCACCAGATAGCGCCTCATTCGTCCTGTTCCAGAAAAACGTTGAGTCTTATGTTTCAAAACTCTTAAAATAATAAAATAGCGGTTCTTAACTTATTGTTATAGCTTTTGGTGTTAATAGTGAGAGGTAGTGTGTTTTCATGAATCTTTTGACCAGTTGAATATGGATCGTTACAAGGGCAGGTCGTGTATAGTGCCCTTTTGTAATTCGGGGTACAAATCCTGCACAGAAAAGCGGACTCTTCTTTCAGTTCCTTCAGATTCAGATCGTCTCCTCGAATGGGAAAAAGCAATTCCTCGGCAGGCTTATACTTTTCAAAGTGGTCAAGTTGTTTGTGAAGTACATTTTTTACCCGAACAAATTGTCAGGACACACGATGTGAAGGATCCCGATAGCAAGGTTATGACGTCGGTATGTATATGTTTTAGAACTTTTATACTTCGCATATTATTATTATTATTATAGATTGACAGTTCGAACTCGAAAGTTCATTGCCTCATCTACCCAAGACCGCCACACATCTCTGTCTTGTGCATTCTCCATCCAGTTTAAGTAATCATGTCCTAGTTCTTTTAGATCATCCCTTACATTTTTCTCCCATCTGTTTCTCGGTCTGCCTAGGGGTCTCTTACCAGTCGGTCTCCCTCTTAAAACTTGCGCCACTGTTCTTTCATTGCTCATTCTTGCTACATGCCCCGCCCATCTTAATTTACGCGCTTTCATTACTCTATTAATATTTGCTGACCCGTAGAGAGCGTGCAGCTCATCATTATGCAGTTTTCTCCACTCGCCGGTCTCTTCGTCCCTTTTTGGATCATAGATTTTTCTAAGTACTTTATTCTCGAAAACTCTAAACCTATTCTCTTCTCCCTTCGTCAGCGCCCACGTTTCACACCCGTACATGACGACCGGCATTATTATCGTTTTGTAAATTCTTACTTTGATGTTTCTAGATAGCGATCGCGATTTTAGTAGCGTGTTTGCTGCATAATAGCACCCATTGCCAGCGTGCAGCCGCGCATTGATTTCCGTTTTAATCTTATTTTCGCTAGTTATAATAGACCCGAGGTATTTAAACTCGTTAACCCTTTCAAATTTCATATTTCCGGCCATTAGATCCCCGTCTTGATTACTTTGTCCGGACCTGACGACGGTCATATATTTTGTCTTCGATTCGCTAACTTCCAAGCCAATCTCTTTGGCTTTTGCGATCAAGATTTCTGCATTTTTAGCTACCGTTTCTTTATCATCCCCTAGTACGTCGAGATCATCCGCATATCCAAGAATTTGTATTACCCCATTGAGGGTAGCACCGGTCGGATTCGCCTGCACTTGCCTAACCACGTATTCTAAAACTAAGTTAAAAAGGACGCACGAAAGTGCATCGCCCTGTTTCAGGCCATCGCGGATCGAAAACTCTTCAGATAAACTACCGTTTACGCGTATTTATTTATATTATTATATTACTGCCGCTTAAGCAAATTTCGATAAGTCTAACCAATTTTCTTGGCACACCCAAGAACTCTAGGATCCAGTACATTCGCGCGCGTATAATAGAGTCGTAAGCTTTTTTAAAATCGACAAATAGCTGATGCACTACTTCATTAAATTCCCATTTCTTTTCTAATAGTTGTCTAATTGTAAACATTTGATCGCTTGTAGATCGGTTTCGGCGGAATCCACACTGGTAATCCCCAATGATTTCCTCGGCAAAAGGAGTTAGTCTACTTAGGATAACATTAGACAGGATCTTGTAGCACGAAGGCACAAGTGAAATTCCCCGATAGTTGTTACAGTTAGTTTTATCGCCTTTTTTAAAGATGGGAATAATGATAGAGGTATTCCATTCTTCCGGCATGCGTTCTGTTTTCCAAACTGCGCGTATCAATTTTCAAATTTGCCTTGTGAGGCAAGGGCCTCCATTTTTTATCAGTTCTGACGGTAGGTCATCGATGCCCGCGGCTTTGTTATTTTTCAACTTCTTTATGGCCATTTCTATTTCTATATCAGTAGGATCGTTAATTAATAGATCAGCAGTGTGGATTTCGCCGAGATTACCTTCAACGGGGGCTTCGCGTACATTTAATAGTTCATCGAAATAATCTTTCCATAAATTCAGTCTCTCTGTCGCATCGGCTACTAGATTGCCATTTTCGTCCCTCATTACTTCCGTTCTACTTTGAAAGCCTTTCCTTATAAAATTGATTCCCCTGTACATCTCACGCGGGTTACTTTGTTTATTATGCGCTTCTATTGCTAGTATTTTATTCTTTTCCCACTCCCTTTTCTTGGATCTATAGAGCCTATTTGTACTTTTGCTGATCTCGAGATAATTCTTATGTGTTTGATCGCACTTATTTTGTAAACTACTTAGTCTGGCCTTCCGACGTTTCTCAAACCAGAGTTTGCACTCTTCGTCAAACCATGGTTTGTTTTTGGTTATTTTCTTAAAACCTATCGTAAGTTTCGCAGCTGCCTTTATCGCCTTTTTCGTATTGCTCCACAGGGTTTCCGGGTCCTCCACGTAATTATCGTTATCGTCTCTCTGTTCTTGGAGAACGTCGAAACTATTAGATATCTCAACTTGATAATTTAATATTTCTGTTGGTGTTTTAAACTTATCTATATTGAAGCGAACTGTTGGCTCTGTGCGGCTTCTTTTGTTACTTAACGCTAGCCTAGATCTTAGTTTTACCATCACGAGAAAGTGGTCTGAATTTAAATCCGCTCCCCTACACGATCTTATATCGAGAATGTTTGTATGACGTCTTCTGTCAATTAGAACGTGATCAATCTGATTGCGAGTGTTACCATCTGGTGATATCCAGGTGGCCTTATGTATATTTTTATGCTTGAAAAATGTGCTTTTGACAACGAGGTTCTTTGAAGCTGCAAAGTTTATTACTCTAGTCCCATTATCATTACTGACGTCATGCAAACTTTCCGACCCTATTGTAGGCCTATACATCGGTTCTTATCCAATTTTCGCGTTGAAATCTCCCAATACTATTTTTGCGTCATACGTTGAGAACTTGTCAAAAACCTGTTCGATTGTTTCGTAAAAAAGATCCTTAGTATCTTCGTCTTTGTCCTCGGTGGGGCAGTGCACGTTGATCCACACCTGTTTGCTGAAATTACCCCTTAGTACAATATATGATAACCGATCGTTAATGAATTGAATGTCGATAACCGCTTGCGAAATTCGTTTATTGATGAGAAAACCGGTTCCCAGTCCGAACCCCTTAGCTCCCCCATAGTGAAAAGTATAGTCATCCTTAGAAATTGACGCGAAATCGCCCGGCCAGCAGGTTTCTTGAAGTGCTATTAAGTCAGTATCGTATGTGATTGCTATCTCAATGAGTTCGCTAAATCCGCCAGTATTTAGACTACGCGCGTTCAGAGTTCCCGCCCTTAGATATTTTACGGTAGTTTTTTGTTGTTGCAAGTTAGCCATGGTAGTTTCGTGGAAATCCGCACGTTAGGATCCTATTCCGATCGTAGGTGAGTCCACCGTCCCAGAAGTGATAACCCCCATACCTCTCTGGGTCTAAGTATGGGAGCTTTCCGACTTTGACAAGGACCGTGTCAACTTGTCGTCAGACACATTACAGTTTCATCCTCGTATCCTAACATCCCCCTGCAAGGCAGCGCGCCTACTGGCATCAATACCCCTCTGGCCCTGTGCAGGCGAATCATTCCACACATCCCTTGCGGGCAGTGTCATCGCTGCAGTGTCCAATGGGGTAGCAGGATTTTTCCCTTACAAGATTTTTAGTTTTCGTTCGGGTATAGTTTCTAGGTGGATACACGCTGCACCTCGGCTTGCCAGAACCCACCCATTGCGTATGAACGCGAATGGGTGAGTCCTCCCAGGCCATGGTTGTCGTGTACCTATTTTCTACCAGTGCTGAGTTCACCACACACACGACTGGTTCCTATCGGCTGTCCGCGACTGCTTATTCTTGTATTCGCAGCTAACCTTAGGGGCTGTTCAGCCTCACGGGCCGTTCCTCTATCCGCAACCTGAGGACATACTTCGCATATTGTTAAAGAATAATTTAAATAGAAGTCAAATTAAAAATTAAAAAAAAAATTGTTACACACATAAGTTAACAGAACAGGAAATGTCAGTGTTTTGTCTTTATACAAAAGTAATGTAAGAGTTTATTGTTATAACTAATTTTATAGAACCTAAACAAGAATTATTTATTAAATTATAAAAACTAATTCTTAATTGCTTCAAAAAATGTATGTTGGAGAATATACGTTGTTTTTTGGAGGAAATTAGGCGACATGTATGTTTCCAATTTGCAAAAAAAAAGATGTCTACGAAGTTCTATTTGAATTTTGCGCATTGTTTTTCAAAAACTCCGAATTTTTTATGATCCTCAATAATTGTTGACCTAATTGAGATATTTATCGTTTTCTTCTTGTTTTGATAGCGTTTATTATCTTATTTTGAAATCCACAGAAAAATATAAAAAAGGTTTAAAATTAATAAAATGGCAGTTTTTCTAAATATATGAAAAGTCGCTTTTTCAAAAAAACCCACACTTATATTTTTTCCAATTTTTTGTTGAATTTTTACTTTCATAAGGAAGATATCTTGTGAGTTTTATGGGGGCTAAATAACTTTTGTCGACAGGAGAATTTTTTTTGATAAAATCGAATTTTCGAATTTTTCTCGCAAACAACGACAGATATGAAAAAATGTTGAGATAAAACTTTGTACGTCTAAAAAAGTTCTATGCAAATAGCCCCTTGCTCTTTTGCGATATTTTTGCAGAAACTTTTCAAAAAGATTGCGAAGAATAAAAAGCTGGGATTTTCCAGAAAACATTTTTTTCATGTTCTCACAATTGTATGAAATGAATAAAAGATTTTCTGGAAAACGGCACCTTTTCATTTTTCCCAATATTTAAACAAAGTTTCTGCTAATAGAAGAAAGGCATCATATCAGCTTTATGCGGGCTAAACCATTCTTGAGGATGGGATAATTATTTTTTTCCTAAAAATTTAATTGTTGAATTATTCTCGCAAATGATGCAAAATATCGTAAAAGAGCAAGGGGCTATTTGCATAGAACTTTTTTAGACGTACAAAGTTTTATCTCTAAATTTTTTCATATCTGTCGTTGTTTACAAGAAAAATTAGAAAATTTGATTATATAACAAAAATTCTGCTGGCGACAAAAGTTATTTAGCCCGTATAAAACCCACAAAATATCTTTATTATGAAACTAAACATTCAACAAAAAATTGGCGAAAAATATAAGTGTGGATTTTTTTTTAAAGCAGCTTTTCATATTTTGTAGAAGAGCCACCGCCATTTTATTAATTTTGAAGCTTTTTTATATTTTTCGATGGGTTTCAAAGTAAGACAATAAATGCTATCAAAATCCAAAAGAAAACGATGAATATATTGATTAGGTTATTATTAGGTTATTATTAATTATAATATAACTGTTGTTGTTGAGGATGTAAATTCTGATTTTAATGACTTCGTTCCCGCTGTGGAGCACGATTACGCGCTTCCAGAAATTAGACAGTGCTTGTTGTTTTATACAACCGAAAGCGCCTGCCGACATATCAGGAATCGCGTAAAGTGCGAAACTTGCTTGAGTGCTTTTTTGTCGACTACAAGAGTTGATAAAGACACTTTGTTTTTTTCTTGCGGTCAAGCACCACGGAGTTACGAAAAATTCGTAGATGCAACTCCGACTGGTCTAAACAAGGAACTCGTACATCAGAATGTACGGATGTATGAACTAATCCTCAGTATTGAGAATCTGTTCGAGAAGTATTGCAAGTTCCGTAATGCTTTTGAATTAATTCTCAATGACTTCACTGCATCTGCGACTAAAATTCAATTTCCATGCAAAGAGCACGAGAATGATGCTCTCGAAATTTTAGCGTACATAATTCAATCTTATTTGCAAAGTAGAATGCGTGAATTCATCAAAGAAGAAAAGATTGAAATTAAAAAAGCTAGTCAATTGAAGAAGAAGGAAGCCAAGCTTATTTCCGAATAAATTCAAAACCTTATAGTTGAAGCCAATTTGGCTTACCTTAAGTTCCTTACCTGATCCTATTAACTTGTAAGATTTGTAAAGTAACAACGTAATAATATATGTATGCCTTGAAGGTGTCACTTATGCATTTGCACTAAAAATTGTTATGTATGATAGTACTAATATTGTATGTTATTTAGTTGTGCATTTTAGAAAAATATACTGAATTTGTTGATTTTGCGAATATTTACTTATTCATTTAATTCATTCATCCCCCCGCCCCCTCTTTTTCAACATATATTGTTTAAAAGAAAGTTTATTTTATTCCTTGATAACAAAATATGATACAATAAATAGGTCTTTGAATTATAGAAATATTTCTACACAAAAATTTTAATTGGCTTGTTATATTTAGCCAAAAAAAATTTTCTCGTTCTTAAAAATTGAATTATTAAAATTTAGAATTTTTCAATTCCTAATTTATTATACTAAAAAAATATTAAGATACTATTACATTTGCTAATTTCATTATTCAAGTTTCTATAATATTTTTATAATATAATTTTTCTTGTTACATTTTGTATTATAATATTTCGTTTTCTCTTAGGATTTTTATTTTGTCAATAGGGTTCTGACTTCCAATTTATTATAAAATTAATTT